>CAXARA010001507.1:0-55049 GCA_963971135.1 Stenus bimaculatus
GTTTTAAAATTTTTCGGTCGATTATTTTTTAAAATTATACCAAAAAAAACGTTTTTCTTAAAAAATCACACAAAAAACTGCAGAAACTTTTTTATTTCTTTATAAAAAAATGTAAATTTTGTTTAAATTATATTATTTTCATGAATTCTAATTAGAAATGTAGTTTTAAAAATTTTTTCGGACGATTACTTTTAAAATTATATCAAAAAAACGTTATTTTTTAGAAATAATGCGTTTTTCTTAAAAATCAAACAAAAACTGCTGTAACTTTTTTATTTCTTTATAAAAAAAATGTAAATTTTGTTTAAATAATATTATTTTCATGAAATCTAATTAGAAATGTAGTTTTAAAATTTTTCGGACGATTACTTTTAAAATTATATCAAAAAAAACGTTATTTTTTAGAAATAATGCGTTTTTCTTAAAAATCAAACAAAAAACTGCTGTAACTTTTTTATTTCTTTATAAAAAAAATGTAAATTTTTGTTTAAATAATTATATTTTCATGAAATCTAATTAGAAATGTAGTTTTAAAATTTTTCGGACGATTACTTTTAAAATTATATCAAAAAAAACGTTATTTTTTAGAAATAATGCGTTTTTTCTTAAAAATCAAACAAAAAACTGCTGTAACTTTTTTATTTCTTTATAAAAAAATGTAAATTTTGTTTAAATAATTTTATTTTCATGAAATCTAATTAGAAATGTAGTTTTAAAATTTTTCGGTCGATTATTTTTAAAATTATACCAAAAAAAACGTTTTTCTTAAAAATCACACAAAAACTGCAGAAACTTTTTTATTTCTTTATAAAAAAATGTAAATTTTGTTTAAATAATTTTATTTTCATGAAATCTAATTAGAAATGTAGTTTTAAAATTTTTCTGTCTATTATTTTTGAAATTATACCAAAAAAAACGTTATTTTTTAGAAATAATGCGTTTTTCTTAAAAATCAAACAAAAACTGGTGTAACTTTTTTTATTTCTTTATAAAAAAAATGTAAATTTTGTTTAAATAATATTATTTTCATGAAATCTAATTAGAAATGTAGTTTTAAAATTTTTTCGGACGATTACTTTTAAAATTATATCAAAAAAAACGTTATTTTTTAGAAATAATGCGTTTTTCTTAAAAATCAAACTAAAACTGCAGAAACTTTTTTATTTCTTTATAAAAAAAATGTAAATTTTGTTTAAATAATTTTATTTTCATGAAATCTAATTAGAAATGTAGTTTTAAAATTTTTCGGACGATTACTTTTAAAATTATATCAAAAAAACGTTATTTTTTAGAAATAATGCGTTTTTCTTAAAAATCAAACTAAAACTGCTGTAACTTTTTTATTTCTTTATAAAAAAATGTAAATTTTGTTTAAATAATTTTATTTTCATGAAATCTAATTAGAAATGTAGTTTTAAAATTTTTCGGTAGATTATTTTTAAAATTATACCAAAAAAAACGTTTTTCTTAAAAATCACACAAAAACTGCAGAAACTTTTTTATTTCTTTATAAAAAAATGTAAATTTTGTTTAAATAATTTTATTTTCATGAAATCTAATTAGAAATGTAGTTTTAAAATTTTTCGGACGATTACTTTTAAAATTATATCAAAAAAAACGTTATTTTTTAGAAATAATGCGTTTTTCTTAAAAATCAAACTAAAACTGCTGTAACTTTTTTATTTCTTTATAAAAAAATGTAAATTTTGTTTAAATAATTTTATTTTCATGAAATCTAATTAGAAATGTAGTTTTTAAAATTTCTCGGTCGATTATTTTTAAAATTATACCAAAAAAACGTTTTTCTTAAAAATCACACAAAAACTGCAGAAACTTTTTTATTTCTTTATAAAAAAATGTAAATTTTGTTTAAATAATTTTATTTTTATGAAATCTAATTAGAAATGTAGTTTTAAAATTTTTCGATCAATTACTTTTAAAATTATATCAAAAAAAACGTTATTTTTTAGAAATAATGCGTTTTTCTTAAAAAATCAAACAAAAACTGCTGTAACTTTTTTATTTCTTCATAAAAAAATGTAAATTTTGTTTAAATAATTTTATTTTCATGAAGTCTAATTAGAAATGTAGTTTTAAAAATTTTTCGGTCGATTATTTTTAAAATTATACCAAAAAAAAACGTTTTTCTTAAAAATCACACAAAAAACTGCAGAAACTTTTTTATTTCTTTATAAAAAAATGTAAATTTTGTTTAAATAATTTTATTTTCATGAAATCTAATTAGAAATGTAGTTTTAAAATTTTTCGGACGATTACTTTTAAAATTATATCAAAAAAAACGTTATTTTTTAGAAATAATGCGTTTTTCTTAAAAATCAAACAAAAACTGCTGTAACTTTTTTATTTCTTTATAAAAAAATGTAAATTTTGTTTAAATAATATTATTTTCATGAAATCTAATTAGAAATGTAGTTTTTAAAATTTTTCGGACGATTACTTTTAAAATTATATCAAAAAAAACGTTATTTTTTAGAAATAATGCGTTTTTCTTAAAAATCAAACAAAAACTGCTGTAACTTTTTTATTTCTTTATAAAAAAAATGTAAATTTTGTTTAAATAATTATATTTTCATGAAATCTAATTAGAAATGTAGTTTTAAAATTTTTTCGGTCGATTATTTTTAAAATTATACCAAAAAAACGTTTTTCTTAAAAATCACACAAAAACTGCAGAAAAGTTTTTTAATTTTTTATAAAAAAATGTAAATTTTGTTTAAATAATTTTATTTTCATGAAATCTAATTAGAAATGTAGTTTTAAAATTTTTCGGTCGATTATTTTTAAAATTATACCAAAAAAAACGTTTTTCTTAAAAATCACACAAAAACTGCAGAAACTTTTTTATTTCTTTATAAAAAAATGTAAATTTTGTTTAAATAATTTTATTTTCATGAAATCTAATTAGAAATGTAGTTTTAAAATTTTTCTGTCTATTATTTTTGAAATTATACCAAAAAAACGTTATTTTTTAGAAATAATGCGTTTTTCTTAAAAATCAAACAAAAACTGGTGTAACTTTTTTATTTCTTTATAAAAAAATGTAAATTTTGTTTAAATAATATTATTTTCATGAAATCTAATTAGAAATGTAGTTTTAAAATTTTTCGGACGATTACTTTTAAAATTATATCAAAAAAACGTTATTTTTTAGAAATAATGCGTTTTTCTTAAAAATCAAACAAAAACTGCTGTAACTTTTTTATTTCTTTATAAAAAAATGTAAATTTTGTTTAAATAATTTTATTTTCATGAAATCTAATTAGAAATGTAGTTTTAAAATTTTTCGGACGATTACTTTTAAAATTATATCAACAAAACGTTATTTTTTAGAAATAATGCGTTTTTCTTAAAAATCAAACTAAAACTGCTGTAACTTTTTTATTTCTTTATAAAAAAATGTAAATTTTGTTTAAATAATTTTATTTTCATGAAATCTAATTAGAAATGTAGTTTTAAAATTTCTCGGTCGATTATTTTTAAAATTATACCAAAAAAACGTTTTTCTTAAAAGTCACACAAAAACTGCAGAAACTTTTTTATTTCTTTATAAAAAAATGTAAATTTTGTTTAAATAATTTTATTTTTATGAAATCTAATTAGAAATGTAGTTTTAAAATTTTTCGATCGATTACTTTTAAAATTATATCAAAAAAACGTTATTTTTTAGAAATAATGCGTTTTTCTTAAAAATCAAACAAAAACTGCTGTAACTTTTTTATTTCTTTATAAAAAAATGTAAATTTTGTTTAAATAATTTTATTTTCATGAAATCTAATTAGAAATGTAGTTTTAAAATTTTTCGGTAGATTATTTTTAAAATTATACCAAAAAAACGTTTTTCTTAAAAATCACACAAAAACTGCAGAAACTTTTTTATTTCTTTATAAAAAAATGTAAATTTTGTTTAAATAATTTTATTTTCATGAAATCTAATTAGAAATGTAGTTTTAAAATTTTTCGGACGATTACTTTTAAAATTATATCAAAAAAACGTTATTTTTTAGAAATAATGCGTTTTTCTTAAAAATCAAACTAAAACTGCTGTAACTTTTTTATTTCTTTATAAAAAAATGTAAATTTTGTTTAAATAATTTTATTTTCATGAAATCTAATTAGAAATGTAGTTTTAAAATTTCTCGGTCGATTATTTTTAAAATTATACCAAAAAAACGTTTTTCTTAAAAATCACACAAAAACTGCAGAAACTTTTTTATTTCTTTATAAAAAAATGTAAATTTTGTTTAAATAATTTTATTTTTATGAAATCTAATTAGAAATGTAGTTTTAAAATTTTTCGATCGATTACTTTTAAAATTATATTAAAAAAACGTTATTTTTTAGAAATAATGCGTTTTTCTTAAAAATCAAACAAAAACTGCTGTAACTTTTTTATTTCTTTATAAAAAAATGTAAATTTTGTTTAAATAATTTTATTTTCATGAAATCTAATTAGAAATGTAGTTTTAAAATTTTTCGGTCGATTATTTTTAAAATTATACCAAAAAAACGTTTTTCTTAAAAATCACACAAAAACTGCAGAAACTTTTTTATTTCTTTATAAAAAAATGTAAATTTTGTTTAAATTATATTATTTTTATGAAATCTAATTAGAAATGTAGTTTTAAAATTTTTCGATCGATTACTTTTAAAATTATATCAAAAAAACGTTATTTTTTAGAAATAATGCGTTTTTCTTAAAAATCAAACAAAAACTGCTGTAACTTTTTTATTTCTTTATAAAAAAATGTAAATTTTGTTTAAATAATTTTATTTTCATGAAATCTAATTAGAAATGTAGTTTTAAAATTTTTCGGTCGATTATTTTTAAAATTATACCAAAAAAACGTTTTTCTTAAAAATCACACAAAAACTGCAGAAACTTTTTTATTTCTTTATAAAAAAATGTAAATTTTGTTTAAATTATATTATTTTCATGAAATCTAATTAGAAATGTAGTTTTAAAATTTTTCGGACGATTACTTTTAAAATTATATCAAAAAAACGTTATTTTTTAGAAATAATGCGTTTTTCTTAAAAATCAAACAAAAACTGCTGTAACTTTTTTATTTCTTTATAAAAAAATGTAAATTTTGTTTAAATAATATTATTTTCATGAAATCTAATTAGAAATGTAGTTTTAAAATTTTTCGGACGATTACTTTTAAAATTATATCAAAAAAACGTTATTTTTTAGAAATAATGCGTTTTTCTTAAAAATCAAACAAAAACTGCTGTAACTTTTTTATTTCTTTATAAAAAAATGTAAATTTTGTTTAAATAATTATATTTTCATGAAATCTAATTAGAAATGTAGTTTTAAAATTTTTCGGTCGATTATTTTTAAAATTATACCAAAAAAACGTTTTTCTTAAAAATCACAGAAAAACTGCAGAAACTTTTTTATTTCTTTATAAAAAAATGTAAATTTTGTTTAAATAATTTTATTTTCATGAAATCTAATTAGAAATGTAGTTTTAAAATTTTTCTGTCTATTATTTTTGAAATTATACCAAAAAAACGTTATTTTTTAGAAATAATGCGTTTTTCTTAAAAATCAAACAAAAACTGGTGTAACTTTTTTATTTCTTTATAAAAAAATGTAAATTTTGTTTAAATAATATTATTTTCATGAAATCTAATTAGAAATGTAGTTTTAAAATTTTTCGGACGATTACTTTTAAAATTATATCAAAAATACGTTATTTTTTAGAAATAATGCGTTTTTCTTAAAAATCAAACAAAAACTGCTGTAACTTTTTTATTTCTTTATAAAAAAATGTAAATTTTGTTTAAATAATTTTATTTTCATGAAATCTAATTAGAAATGTAGTTTTAAAATTTTTCGGACGATTACTTTTAAAATTATATCAAAAAAACGTTATTTTTTAGAAATAATGCGTTTTTCTTAAAAATCAAACTAAAACTGCTGTAACTTTTTTATTTCTTTATAAAAAAATGTAAATTTTGTTTAAATAATTTTATTTTCATGAAATCTAATTAGAAATGTAGTTTTAAAATTTCTCGGTCGATTATTTTTAAAATTATACCAAAAAAAACGTTTTTCTTAAAAATCACACAAAAACTGCAGAAACTTTTTTATTTCTTTATAAAAAAATGTAAATTTTGTTTAAATAATTTTATTTTTATGAAATCTAATTAGAAATGTAGTTTTAAAATTTTTCGATCGATTACTTTTAAAATTATATCAAAAAAACGTTATTTTTTAGAAATAATGCGTTTTTCTTAAAAATCAAACAAAAACTGCTGTAACTTTTTTATTTCTTTATAAAAAAATGTAAATTTTGTTTAAATAATTTTATTTTCATGAAATCTAATTAGAAATGTAGTTTTAAAATTTTTCGGTAGATTATTTTTAAAATTATACCAAAAAAACGTTTTTCTTAAAAATCACACAAAAACTGCAGAAACTTTTTTATTTCTTTATAAAAAAATGTAAATTTTGTTTAAATAATTTTATTTTCATGAAATCTAATTAGAAATGTAGTTTTAAAATTTTTCGGACGATTACTTTTAAAATTATATCAAAAAAACGTTATTTTTTAGAAATAATGCGTTTTTCTTAAAAATCAAACTAAAACTGCTGTAACTTTTTTATTTCTTTATAAAAAAATGTAAATTTTGTTTAAATAATTTTATTTTCATGAAATCTAATTAGAAATGTAGTTTTAAAATTTCTCGGTCGATTATTTTTAAAATTATACCAAAAAAACGTTTTTCTTAAAAATCACACAAAAACTGCAGAAACTTTTTTATTTCTTTATAAAAAAATGTAAATTTTGTTTAAATAATTTTATTTTTATGAAATCTAATTAGAAATGTAGTTTTAAAATTTTTCGATCGATTACTTTTAAAATTATATCAAAAAAACGTTATTTTTTAGAAATAATGCGTTTTTCTTAAAAATCAAACAAAAACTGCTGTAACTTTTTTATTTCTTTATAAAAAAATGTAAATTTTGTTTAAATAATTTTATTTTCATGAAATCTAATTAGAAATGTAGTTTTAAAATTTTTCGGTCGATTATTTTTAAAATTATACCAAAAAAACGTTTTTCTTAAAAATCACACAAAAACTGCAGAAACTTTTTTATTTCTTTATAAAAAAATGTAAATTTTGTTTAAATTATATTATTTTCATGAAATCTAATTAGAAATGTAGTTTTAAAATTTTTCGGACGATTACTTTTAAAATTATATCAAAAAAACGTTATTTTTTAGAAATAATGCGTTTTTCTTAAAAATCAAACAAAAACTGCTGTAACTTTTTTATTTCTTTATAAAAAAATGTAAATTTTGTTTAAATAATATTATTTTCATGAAATCTAATTAGAAATGTAGTTTTAAAATTTTTCGGACGATTACTTTTAAAATTATATCAAAAAAACGTTATTTTTTAGAAATAATGCGTTTTTCTTAAAAATCAAACAAAAACTGCTGTAACTTTTTTATTTCTTTATAAAAAAATGTAAATTTTGTTTAAATAATTATATTTTCATAAAATCTAATTAGAAATGTAGTTTTAAAATTTTTCGGTCGATTATTTTTAAAATTATACCAAAAAAGCGTTTTTCTTAAAAATCACACAAAAACTGCAGAAACTTTTTTATTTCTTTATAAAAAAATGTAAATTTTGTTTAAATAATTTTATTTTCATGAAATCTAATTAGAAATGTAGTTTTAAAATTTTTCTGTCTATTATTTTTGAAATTATACCAAAAAAACGTTATTTTTTAGAAATAATGCGTTTTTCTTAAAAATCAAACAAAAACTGGTGTAACTTTTTTATTTCTTTATAAAAAAATGTAAATTTTGTTTAAATAATTTTATTTTCATGAAATCTAATTAGAAATGTAGTTTTAAAATTTTTCTGTCGATTATTTTTAAAATTATACCAAAAAACCGTTATTTTTTAGAAATAATGCGTTTTTCTTAAAAATCAAACAAAAACTGCTGTAACTTTTTTATTTCTTTATAAAAAAATGTAAATTTTATTTAAATAATTTTATTTTCATGAAATCTAATTAGAAATGTAGTTTTAAAATTTTTCGGTCGATTATTTTTAAAATTATACCAAAAAAACGTTTTTCTTAAAAATCACACAAAAACTGCAGAAACTTTTTTATTTCTTTATAAAAAAATGTAAATTTTGTTTAAATAATTTTATTTTCATGAAATCTAATTAGAAATGTAGTTTTAAAATTTTTCGGACGATTACTTTTAAAATTATATCAAAAAAACGTTATTTTTTAGAAATAATGCGTTTTTCTTAAAAATCAAACAAAAACTGCTGTAACTTTTTTATTTCTTTATAAAAAAATGTAAATTTTGTTTAAATAATTTTATTTTCATGAAATCTAATTAGAAATGTAGTTTTAAAATTTTTCGGTCGATTATTTTTAAAATTATACCAAAAAAACGTTTTTCTTAAAAATCACACAAAAACTGCAGAAACTTTTTTATTTCTTTATAAAAAAATGTAAATTTTGTTTAAATAATTTTATTTTCATGAAATCTAATTAGAAATGTAGTTTTAAAATTTTTCGGACGATTACTTTTAAAATTATATCAAAAAAACGTTATTTTTTAGAAATAATGCGTTTTTCTTAAAAATCAAACTAAAACTGCAGAAACTTTTTTATTTCTTTATAAAAAAATGTAAATTTTGTTTAAATAATTTTATTTTCATGAAATCTAATTAGAAATGTAGTTTTAAAATTTTTCGGACGATTACTTTTAAAATTATATCAAAAAAACGTTATTTTTTAGAAATAATGCGTTTTTCTTAAAAATCAAACTAAAACTGCTGTAACTTTTTTATTTCTTTATAAAAAAATGTAAATTTTGTTTAAATAATTTTATTTTCATGAAATCTAATTAGAAATGTAGTTTTAAAATTTTTCGGTCGATTATTTTTAAAATTATACCAAAAAAACCTTTTTCTTAAAAATCACACAAAAACTGCAGAAACTTTTTTATTTCTTTATAAAAAAATGTAAATTTTGTTTAAATAATTTTATTTTCATGAAATCTAATTAGAAATGTAGTTTTAAAATTTTTCGGACGATTACTTTTAAAATTATATCAAAAAAACGTTATTTTTTAGAAATAATGCGTTTTTCTTAAAAATCAAACTAAAACTGCTGTAACTTTTTTATTTCTTTATAAAAAAATGTAAATTTTGTTTAAATAATTTTATTTTCATGAAATCTAATTAGAAATGTAGTTTTAAAATTTTTCGGTCGATTATTTTTAAAATTATACCAAAAAAACGTTTTTCTTAAAAATCACACAAAAACTGCAGAAACTTTTTTATTTATTTATAAAAAAATGTAAATTTTGTTTAAATAATTTTATTTTTATGAAATCTAATTAGAAATGTAGTTTTTAAATTTTTCGGACGATTACTTTTAAAATTATATCAAAAAAACGTTATTTTTTAGAAATAATGCGTTTTTCTTAAAAATCAAACAAAAACTGCTGTAACTTTTTTATTTCTTTATAAAAAAATGTAAATTTTGTTTAAATAATTTTATTTTCATGAAATCTAATTAGAAATGTAGTTTTAAAATTTTTCGGTCGATTATTTTTAAAATTATACCAAAAAAACGTTTTTCTTAAAAATCACACAAAAACTGCAGAAACTTTTTTATTTCTTTATAAAAAAATGTAAATTTTGTTTAAATTATATTATTTTCATGAAATCTAATTAGAAATGTAGTTTTAAAATTTTTCGGACGATTACTTTTAAAATTATATCAAAAAAACGTTATTTTTTAGAAATAATGCGTTTTTCTTAAAAATCAAACAAAAACTGCTGTAACTTTTTTATTTCTTTATAAAAAAATGTAAATTTTGTTTAAATAATATTATTTTCATGAAATCTAATTAGAAATGTAGTTTTAAAATTTTTCGGACGATCACTTTTAAAATTATATCAAAAAAACGTTATTTTTTAGAAATAATGCGTTTTTCTTAAAAATCAAACAAAAACTGCTGTAACTTTTTTATTTCTTTATAAAAAAATGTAAATTTTGTTTAAATAATTATATTTTCATGAAATCTAATTAGAAATGTAGTTTTAAAATTTATCGGTCGATTATTTTTAAAATTATACCAAAAAAACGTTTTTCTTAAAAATCACACAAAAACTGCAGAAACTTTTTTATTTCTTTATAAAAAAATGTAAATTTTGTTTAAATAATTTTATTTTCATGAAATCTAATTAGAAATGTAGTTTTAAAATTTTTCGGACGATTACTTTTAAAATTATATCAAAAAAACGTTATTTTTTAGAAATAATGCGTTTTTCTTAAAAATCAAACAAAAACTGCTGTAACTGTTTTATTTCTTTATAAAAAAATGTAAATTTTGTTTAAATAATTTTATTTTCATAAAATCTAATTAGAAATGTAGTTTTAAAATTTTTCGGTCGATTATTTTTAAAATTATACCAAAAAAACGTTTTTCTTAAAAATCACACAAAAACTGCAGAAACTTTTTTATTTCTTTATAAAAAAATGTAAATTTTATTTTCATGAAATCTAATTAGAAATGTAGTTTTAAAATTTTTCGGACGATTACTTTTAAAATTATATCAAAAAAACGTTATTTTTTAGAAATAATGCGTTTTTCTTAAAAATCAAACAAAAACTGCTGTAACTTTTTTATTTCTTTATAAGAAAATGTAAATTTTGTTTAAATAATTTTATTTTCATGAAATCTAATTAGAAATGTAGTTTTAAAATTTTTCGGTCGATTATTTTTAAAATTATACCAAAAAAACGTTTTTCTTAAAAATCAAACTAAAACTGCTGTAACTTTTTTATTTCTTTATAAAAAAATGTAAATTTTGTTTAAATAATATTATTTTCATGAAATCTAATTAGAAATGTAGTTTTAAAATTTTTCGGACGATTACTTTTAAAATTATATCAAAAAAACGTTATTTTTTAAAAATAATGCGTTTTTCTTAAAAATCAAACAAAAACTGCTGTAACTTTTTTATTTCTTTATAAAAAAATGTAAATTTCGTTTAAATAATTTTATTTTCATGAAATCTAATTAGAAATGTAGTTTTAAAATTTTTCGGTCGATTATTTTTAAAATTATACCAAAAAAACGTTTTTCTTAAAAATCACACAAAAACTGCAGAAACTTTTTTATTTCTTTATAAAAAAATGTAAATTTTGTTTAAATAATATTATTTTCATGAAATCTAATTAGAAATGTAGTTTTAAAATTTTTCGGACGATTACTTTTAAAATTATATCAAAAAAACGTTATTTTTTAGAAATAATGCGTTTTTCTTAAAAATCAAACAAAAACTGCTGTAACTTTTTTATTTCTTTATAACAAAATGTAAATTTTGTTTAAATATAATTATTTTCATGAAATCTAATTAGAAATGTAGTTTTAAAATTTTTCGGACGATTACTTTTAAAATTATATCAAAAAAACGTTATTTTTTAGAAATAATGCGTTTTTCTTAAAAATCAAACAAAAACTGCTGTAACTTTTTTATTTCTTTATAAAAAAATGTAAATTTTGTTTAAATAATTTTATTTTCATGAAATCTAATTAGAAATGTAGTTTTAAAATTTTTCGGTCGATTATTTTTAAAATTATACCAAAAAAACGTTTTTCTTAAAAATCAAACTAAAACTGCTGTAACTTTTTTATTTCTTTATAAAAAAATGTAAATTTTGTTTAAATAATATTATTTTCATGAAATCTAATTAGAAATGTAGTTTTAAAATTTTTCGGACGATTACTTTTAAAATTATATCAAAAAAACGTTATTTTTTAGAAATAATGCGTTTTTCTTAAAAATCAAACAAAAACTGCTGTAACTTTTTTATTTCTTTATAAAAAAATGTAAATTTTGTTTAAATAATTTTATTTTCATGAAATCTAATTAGAAATGTAGTTTTAAAATTTTTCGGTCGATTATTTTTAAAATTATACCAAAAAAACGTTTTTCTTAAAAATCACACAAAAACTGCAGAAACTTTTTTATTTCTTTATAAAAAAATGTAAATTTTGTTTAAATAATTTTACTTTCATGAAATCTAATTAGAAATGTAGTTTTAAAATTTTTCGGACGATTACTTTTAAAATTATATCAAAAAAACGTTATTTTTTAGAAATAATGCGTTTTTCTTAAAAATCAAACAAAAACTGCTGTAACTTTTTTATTTCTTTATAAAAAAATGTAAATTTTGTTTAAATAATTTTATTTTCATGAAATCTAATTAGAAATGTAGTTTTAAAATTTTTCGGTCGATTATTTCTAAAATTATACCAAAAAAACGTTTTTCTTAAAAATCACACAAAAACTGCAGAAACTTTTTTATTTCTTTATAAAAAAATGTAAATTTTGTTTAAATAATTTTATTTTCATGAAATCTAATTAGAAATGTAGTTTTAAAATTTTTCGGACGATTACTTTTAAAATTATATCAAAAAAACGTTATTTTTTAAAAATAATGCGTTTTTCTTAAAAATCAAACAAAAACTGCTGTAACTTTTTTATTTCTTTATAAAAAAATGTAAATTTTGTTTAAATAATATTATTTTCATGAAATCTAATTAGAAATGTAGTTTTAAAATTTTTCGGACGATTACTTTTAAAATTATATCAAAAAAACGTTATTTTTTAGAAATAATGCGTTTTTCTTAAAAATCAAACAAAAACTGCTGTAACTTTTTTAATTCTTTATAAAAAAAAGTAAATTTTGTTTAAATAATTTTATTTTCATGAAATCTAATTAGAAATGTAGTTTTAAAATTTTTCGGTCGATTATTTTTAAAATTATACCAAAAAAACGTTTTTCTTAAAAATCACACAAAAACTGCAGAAACTTTTTTATTTCTTTATAAAAAAATGTAAATTTTATTTAAATAATTTTATTTTCATGAAATCTAATTAGAAATGTAGTTTTAAAATTTTTCGGACGATTACTTTTAAAATTATATCAAAAAAACGTTATTTTTTAGAAATAATGCGTTTTTCTTAAAAATCAAACAAAAACTGCTGTAACTTTTTTATTTCTTTACAAAAAAATGTAAATTTTGTTTAAATAATTTTATTTTTATGAAATCTAATTAGAAATGTAGTTTTAAAATTTTTCGGTCGATTATTTTTAAAATTATACCAAAAAAACGTTTTTCTTAAAAATCACACAAAAACTGCAGAAACTTTTTTATTTCTTTATAAAAAAATGTAAATTTTGTTTAAATAATTTTATTTTCATGAAATCTAATTAGAAATGTAGTTTTAAAATTTTTCGGACGATTACTTTTAAAATTATATCAAAAAAGCGTTATTTTTTAGAAATAATGCGTTTTTCTTAAAAATCAAACAAAAACTGCTGTAACTTTTTTATTTCTTTATAAAAAAATGTAAATTTTGTTTAAATAATTTTATTTTCATGAAATCTAATTAGAAATGTAGTTTTAAAATTTTTCGGTCGATTATTTTTAAAATTATACCAAAAAAACGTTTTTCTTAAAAATCACACAAAAACTGCAGAAACTTTTTTATTTCTTTATAAAAAAATGTAAATTTTGTTTAAATAATTTTATTTTCATGAAATCTAATTAGAAATGTAGTTATAAAATTTTTCGGACGATTACTTTTAAAATTATATCAAAAAAACGTTATTTTTTAGAAATAATGCGTTTTTCTTAAAAATCAAACAAAAACTGCTGTAACTTTTTTATTTCTTTATAAAAAAATGTAAATTTTGTTTAAATAATTTTATTTTCATGAAATCTAATTAGAAATGTAGTTTTAAAATTTTTCGGTCGATTATTTTTAAAATTATACCAAAAAAACGTTTTTCTTAAAAATCACACAAAAACTGCAGAAACTTTTTTATTTCTTTATAAAAAAATGTAAATTTTGTTTAAATAATTTTATTTTCATGAAATCTAATTAGAAATGTAGTTTTAAAATTTTTCGGACGATTACTTTTAAAATTATATCAAAAAAACGTTATTTTTTAGAAATAATGCGTTTTTCTTAAAAATCAAACAAAAACTGCTGTAACTTTTTTATTTCTTTATAAAAAAATGTAAATTTTGTTTAAATAATTTTATTTTCATGAAATCTAATTAGAAATGTAGTTTTAAAATTTTTCGGTCGATTATTTTTAAAATTATACCAAAAAAACGTTTTTCTTAAAAATCACACAAAAACTGCAGAAACTTTTTTATTTTTTTATAAAAAAATGTAAATTTTGTTTAAATAATATTATTTTCATGAAATCTAATTAGAAATGTAGTTTTAAAATTTTTCGGACGATTACTTTTAAAATTATATCAAAAAAACGTTATTTTTTAGAAATAATGCGTTTTTCTTAAAAATCAAACAAAAACTGCTGTAACTTTTTTATTTCTTTATAAAAAAATGTAAATTTTGTTTAAATAATTTTATTTTCATGAAATCTAATTAGAAATGTAGTTTTAAAATTTTTCGGTCGATTATTTTTAAAATTATACCAAAAAAACGTTTTTCTTAAAAATCACACAAAAACTGCAGAAACTTTTTTATTTCTTTATAAAAAAATGTAAATTTTGTTTAAATAATATTATTTTCATGAAATCTAATTAGAAATGTAGTTTTAAAATTTTTCGGACGATTACTTTTAAAATTATATCAAAAAAACGTAATTTTTTAGAAATAATGCGTTTTTCTTAAAAATCAAACAAAAACTGCTGTAACTTTTTTATTTCTTTATAAAAAAATGTAAATTTTGTTTAAATAATATTATTTTCATGAAATCTAATTAGAAATGTAGTTTTAAAATTTTTCGGACGATTACTTTTAAAATTATATCAAAAAAACGTTATTTTTTAGAAATAATGCGTTTTTCTTAAAAATCAAACAAAAACTGCTGTAACTTTTTTATTTCTTTATAAAAAAATGTAAATTTTGTTTAAATAATTTTATTTTCATGAAATCTAATTAGAAATGTAGTTTTAAAATTTTTCGGTCGATTATTTTTAAAATTATACCAAAAAAACGTTTTTCTTAAAAATCACACAAAAACTGCAGAAACTTTTTTATTTCTTTATAAAAAAATGTAAATTTTGTTTAAATAATATTATTTTCATGAAATCTAATTAGAAATGTAGTTTTAAAATTTTTCGGACGATTACTTTTAAAATTATATCAAAAAAACGTTATTTTTTAGAAATAATGCGTTTTTCTTAAAAATCAAACAAAAACTGCTGTAACTTTTTTATTTCTTTATAAAAAAATGTAAATTTTGTTTAAATAATTTTATTTTCATGAAATCTAATTAGAAATGTAGTTTTAAAATTTTTCGGTCGATTATTTTTAAAATTATACCAAAAAAACGTTTTTCTTAAAAATCAAACTAAAACTGCTGTAACTTTTTTATTTCTTTATAAAAAAATGTAAATTTTGTTTAAATAATATTATTTTCATGAAATCTAATTAGAAATGTAGTTTTAAAATTTTTCGGACGATTACTTTTAAAATTATATCAAAAAAACGTTATTTTTTAGAAATAATGCGTTTTTCTTAAAAATCAAACATAAACTGCTGTAACTTTTTTATTTCTTTATAAAAAAATGTAAATTTTGTTTAAATAATTTTATTTTCATGAAATCTAATTAGAAATGTAGTTTTAAAATTTTTCGGTCGATTATTTTTAAAATTATACCAAAAAAACGTTTTTCTTAAAAATCAAACTAAAACTGCTGTAACTTTTTTATTTCTTTATAAAAAAATGTAAATTTTGTTTAAATAATATTATTTTCATGAAATCTAATTAGAAATGTAGTTTTAAAATTTTTCGGACGATTACTTTTAAAATTATATCAAAAAAACGTTATTTTTTAGAAATAATGCGTTTTTCTTAAAAATCAAACAAAAACTGCTGTAACTTTTTTATTTCTTTATAAAAAAATGTAAATTTTGTTTAAATAATTTTATTTTCATGAAATCTAATTAGAAATGTAGTTTTAAAATTTTTCGGTCGATTATTTTTAAAATTATACCAAAAAAACGTTTTTCTTAAAAATCAAACTAAAACTGCTGTAACTTTTTTATTTCTTTATAAAAAAATGTAAATTTTGTTTAAATAATATTATTTTCATGAAATCTAATTAGAAATGTAGTTTTAAAATTTTTCGGACGATTACTTTTAAAATTATATCAAAAAAACGTTATTTTTTAGAAATAATGCGTTTTTCTTAAAAATCAAACAAAAACTGCTGTAACTTTTTTATTTCTTTATAAAAAAATGTAAATTTTGTTTAAATAATTTTATTTTCATGAAATCTAATTAGAAATGTAGTTTTAAAATTTTTCGGTCGATTATTTTTAAAATTATACCAAAAAAACGTTTTTCTTAAAAATCAAACTAAAACTGCTGTAACTTTTTTATTTCTTTATAAAAAAATGTAAATTTTGTTTAAATAATATTATTTACATGAAATCTAATTAGAAATGTAGTTTTAAAATTTTTCGGACGATTACTTTTAAAATTATATCAAAAAAACGTTATTTTTTAGAAATAATGCGTTTTTCTTAAAAATCAAACAAAAACTGCTGTAACTTTTTTATTTCTTTATAAAAAAATGTAAATTTTGTTTAAATAATTTTATTTTCGTGAAATCTAATTTGAAATGTAGTTTTAAAATTTTTCGGTCGATTATTTTTAAAATTATACCAAAAAAACGTTTTTCTTAAAAATCACACAAAAACTGCAGAAACTTTTTTATTTCTTTATAAAAAAATGTAAATTTTGTTTAAATAATTTTATTTTCATGAAATCTAATTAGAAATGTAGTTTTAAAATTTTTCGGACGATTACTTTTAAAATTATATCAAAAAAACGTTATTTTTTCGAAATAATGCGTTTTTCTTAAAAATCAAACAAAAACTGCTGTAACTTTTTTATTTCTTTATAAAAAAATGTAAATTTTGTTTAAATAATTTTATTTTCATGAAATCTAATTAGAAATGTAGTTTTAAAATTTTTCGGTCGATTATTTTTAAAATTATAACAAAAAAACGTTTTTCTTAAAAATCAAACTAAAACTGCTGTAACTTTTTTATTTCTTTATAAAAAAATGTAAATTTTGTTTAAATAATATTATTTTCATGAAATCTAATTAGAAATGTAGTTTTAAAATTTTTCGGACGATTACTTTTAAAATTATATCAAAAAAACGTTATTTTTTAGAAATAATGCGTTTTTCTTAAAAATCAAACAAAAACTGCTGTAACTTTTTTATTTCTTTATAAAAAAATGTAAATTTTGTTTAAATAATTTTATTTTCATGAAATCTAATTAGAAATGTAGTTTTCAAATTTTTCGGTCGATTATTTTTAAAATTATACCAAAAAAACGTTTTTCTTAAAAATCAAACTAAAACTGCTGTAACTTTTTTATTTCTTTATAAAAAAATGTAAATTTTGTTTAAATAATATTATTTTCATGAAATCTAATTAGAAATGTAGTTTTAAAATTTTTCGGACGATTACTTTTAAAATTATATCAAAAAAACGTTATTTTTTAGAAATAATGCGTTTTTCTTAAAAATCAAACAAAAACTGCTGTAACTTTTTTATTTCTTTATAAAAAAATGTAAATTTTGTTTAAATAATTTTATTTTCATGAAATCTAATTAGAAATGTAGTTTTAAAATTTTTCGGTCAATTATTTTTAAAATTATACCAAAAAAACGTTTTTCTTAAAAATCACACAAAAACTGCAGAAACTTTTTTATTTCTTTATAAAAAAATGTAAATTTTGTTTAAATAATTTTATTTTCATGAAATCTAATTAGAAATGTAGTTTTAAAATTTTTCTTACGATTACTTTTAAAATTATATCAAAAAAACGTTATTTTTTAGAAATAATGCGTTTTTCTTAAAAATCAAACAAAAACTGCTGTAACTTTTTTATTTCTTTATAAAAAAATGTAAATTTTGTTTAAATAATTTTATTTTCATGAAATCTAATTAGAAATGTAGTTTTAAAATTTTTCGGTCGATTATTTTTAAAATTATACCAAAAAAACGTTTTTCTTAAAAATCACACAAAAACTGCAGAAACTTTTTTATTTCTTTATAAAAAAATGTAAATTTTGTTTAAATAATTTTATTTTCATGAAATCTAATTAGAAATGTAGTTTTAAAATTTTTCGGACGATTACTTTTAAAATTATATCAAAAAAACGTTATTTTTTAGAAATAATGCGTTTTTCTTAAAAATCAAACAAAAACTGCTGTAACTTTTTTATTTCTTTATAAAAAAATGTAAATTTTGTTTAAATAATTTTATTTTCATGAAATCTAATTAGAAATGTAGTTTTAAAATTTTTCGGTCGATTATTTTTAAAATTATACCAAAAAAACGTTTTTCTTAAAAATCACACAAAAACTGCAGAAACTTTTTTATTTCTTTATAAAAAAATGTAAATTTTGTTTAAATAATATTATTTTCATGAAATCTAATTAGAAATGTAGTTTTAAAATTTTTCGGACGATTACTTTTAAAATTATATCAAAAAAACGTTATTTTTTAGAAATAATGCGTTTTTCTTAAAAATCAAACAAAAACTGCTGTAACTTTTTTATTTCTTTATAAAAAAATGTAAATTTTGTTTAAATAATTTTATTTTCATGAAATCTAATTAGAAATGTAGTTTTAAAATTTTTCGGTCGATTATTTATAAAATTATACCAAAAAAACGTTTTTCTTAAAAATCAAACTAAAACTGCTGTAACTTTTTTATTTCTTTATAAAAAAATGTAAATTTTGTTTAAATAATATTATTTTCATGAAATCTAATTAAAAATGTAGTTTTAAAATTTTTCGGACGATTACTTTTAAAATTATATCAAAAAAACGTTATTTTTTAGAAATAATGCGTTTTTCTTAAAAATCAAACAAAAACTGCTGTAACTTTTTTATTTCTTTATAAAAAAATGTAAATTTTGTTTAAATAATTTTATTTTCATGAAATCTAATTAGAAATGTAGTTTTAAAATTTTTCGGTCGATTATTTTTAAAATTATACCAAAAAAACGTTTTTCTTAAAAATCACACAAAAACTGCAGAAACTTTTTTATTTCTTTATAAAAAAATGTAAATTTTGTTTAAATAATATTATTTTCATGAAATCTAATTAGAAATGTAGTTTTAAAATTTTTCGGACGATTACTTTTAAAATTATATCAAAAAAACGTTATTTTTTAGAAATAATGCGTTTTTCTTAAAAATCAAACAAAAACTGCTGTAACTTTTTTATTTCTTTATAAAAAAATGTAAATTTTGTATAAATAATTTTATTTTCATGAAATCTAATTAGAAATGTAGTTTTAAAATTTTTCGGTCGATTATTTTTAAAATTATACCAAAAAAACGTTTTTCTTAAAAATCAAACTAAAACTGCTGTAACTTTTTTATTTCTTTATAAAAAAATGTAAATTTTGTTTAAATAATATTATTTACATGAAATCTAATTAGAAATGTAGTTTTAAAATTTTTCGGACGATTACTTTTAAAATTATATCAAAAAAACGTTATTTTTTAGAAATAATGCGTTTTTCTTAAAAATCAAACAAAAACTGCTGTAACTTTTTTATTTCTTTATAAAAAAATGTAAATTTTGTTTAAATAATTTTATTTTCATGAAATCTAATTTGAAATGTAGTTTTAAAATTTTTCGGTCGATTATTTTTAAAATTATACCAAAAAAACGTTTTTCTTAAAAATCACACAAAAACTGCAGAAACTTTTTTATTTCTTTATAAAAAAATGTAAATTTTGTTTAAATAATTTTATTTTCATGAAATCTAATTAGAAATGTAGTTTTAAAATTTTTCGGACGATTACTTTTAAAATTATATCAAAAAAACGTTATTTTTTCGAAATAATGCGTTTTTCTTAAAAATCAAACAAAAACTGCTGTAACTTTTTTATTTCTTTATAAAAAAATGTAAATTTTGTTTAAATAATTTTATTTTCATGAAATCTAATTAGAAATGTAGTTTTAAAATTTTTCGGTCGATTATTTTTAAAATTATAACAAAAAAACGTTTTTCTTAAAAATCAAACTAAAACTGCTGTAACTTTTTTATTTCTTTATAAAAAAATGTAAATTTTGTTTAAATAATATTATTTTCATGAAATCTAATTAGAAATGTAGTTTTAAAATTTTTCGGACGATTACTTTTAAAATTATATCAAAAAAACGTTATTTTTTAGAAATAATGCGTTTTTCTTAAAAATCAAACAAAAACTGCTGTAACTTTTTTATTTCTTTATAAAAAAATGTAAATTTTGTTTAAATAATTTTATTTTCATGAAATCTAATTAGAAATGTAGTTTTAAAATTTTTCGGTCGATTATTTTTAAAATTATACCAAAAAAACGTTTTTCTTAAAAATCACACAAAAACTGCAGAAACTTTTTTATTTCTTTATAAAAAAATGTAAATTTTGTTTAAATAATTTTATTTTCATGAAATCTAATTAGAAATGTAGTTTTAAAATTTTTCGGACGATTACTTTTAAAATTATATCAAAAAAACGTTATTTCTTAGAAATAATGCGTTTTTCTTAAAAATCAAACAAAAACTGCTGTAACTTTTTTATTTCTTTATAAAAAAATGTAAATTTTGTTTAAATAATTTTATTTTCATGAAATCTAATTAGAAATGTAGTTTTAAAATTTTTCGGTCGATTATTTTTAAAATTATACCAAAAAAACGTTTTTCTTAAAAATCACACAAAAACTGCAGAAACTTTTTTATTTTTTTATAAAAAAATGTAAATTTTGTTTAAATAATATTATTTTCATGAAATCTAATTAGAAATGTAGTTTTAAAATTTTTCGGACGATTACTTTTAAAATTATATCAAAAAAACGTTATTTTTTAGAAATAATGCGTTTTTCTTAAAAATCAAACAAAAACTGCTGTAACTTTTTTATTTCTTTATAAAAAAATGTAAATTTTGTTTAAATAATTTTATTTTCATGAAATCTAATTAGAAATGTAGTTTTAAAATTTTTCGGTCGATTATTTTTAAAATTATACCAAAAAAACGTTTTTCTTAAAAATCACACAAAAACTGCAGAAACTTTTTTATTTCTTTATAAAAAAATGTAAATTTTGTTTAAATAATATTATTTTCATGAAATCTAATTAGAAATGTAGTTTTAAAATTTTTCGGACGATTACTTTTAAAATTATATCAAAAAAACGTTATTTTTTAGAAATAATGCGTTTTTCTTAAAAATCAAACAAAAACTGCTGTAACTTTTTTATTTCTTTATAAAAAAATGTAAATTTTGTTTAAATAATATTATTTTCATGAAATCTAATTAGAAATGTAGTTTTAAAATTTTTCGGACGATTACTTTTAAAATTATATCAAAAAAACGTTATTTTTTAGAAATAATGCGTTTTTCTTAAAAATCAAACAAAAACTGCTGTAACTTTTTTATTTCTTTATAAAAAAATGTAAATTTTGTTTAAATAATTTTATTTTCATGAAATCTAATTAGAAATGTAGTTTTAAAATTTTTCGGTCGATTATTTTTAAAATTATACCAAAAAAACGTTTTTCTTAAAAATCACACAAAAACTGCAGAAACTTTTTTATTTCTTTATAAAAAAATGTAAATTTTGTTTAAATAATTTTATTTTCATGAAATCTAATTAGAAATGTAGTTTTAAAATTTTTCGGACGATTACTTTTAAAATTATATCAAAAAAACGTTATTTTTTAGAAATAATGCGTTTTTCTTAAAAATCAAACAAAAACTGCTGTAACTTTTTTATTTCTTTATAAAAAAATGTAAATTTTGTTTAAATAATTTTATTTTCATGAAATCTAATTAGAAATGTAGTTTTAAAATTTTTCGGTCGATTATTTTTAAAATTATACCAAAAAAACGTTTTTCTTAAAAATCACACAAAAACTGCAGAAACTTTTTTATTTCTTTATAAAAAAATGTAAATTTTGTTTAAATAATTTTATTTTCATGAAATCTAATTAGAAATGTAGTTTTAAAATTTTTCGGACGATTACTTTTAAAATTATATCAAAAAAACGTTATTTTTTCGAAATAATGCGTTTTTCTTAAAAATCAAACAAAAACTGCTGTAACTTTTTTATTTCTTTATAAAAAAATGTAAATTTTGTTTAAATAATTTTATATTCATGAAATCTAATTAGAAATGTAGTTTTAAAATTTTTCGGTCGATTATTTTTAAAATTATACCAAAAAAACGTTTTTCTTAAAAATCACACAAAAACTGCAGAAACTTTTTTATTTCTTTATAAAAAAATGTAAATTTTGTTTAAATAATATTATTTTCATGAAATCTAATTAGAAATGTAGTTTTAAAATTTTTCGGACGATTACTTTTAAAATTATATCAAAAAAACGTTATTTTTTAGAAATAATGCGTTTTTCTTAAAAATCAAACAAAAACTGCTGTAACTTTTTTATTTCTTTATAAAAAAATGTAAATTTTGTTTAAATAATATTATTTTCATGAAATCTAATTAGAAATGTAGTTTTAAAATTTTTCGGACGATTACTTTTAAAATTATATCAAAAAAACGTTATTTTTTAGAAATAATGCGTTTTTCTCAAAAATCAAACAAAAACTGCTGTAACTTTTTTATTTCTTTATAAAAAAATGTAAATTTTGTTTAAATAATTTTATTTTCATGAAATCTAATTAGAAATGTAGGTTTAAAATTTTTCGGTCGATTATTTTTAAAATTATACCAAAAAAACGTTTTTCTTAAAAATCACACAAAAACTGCAGAAACTTTTTTATTTCTTTATAAAAAAATGTAAATTTTGTTTAAATAATTTTATTTTCATGAAATCTAATTAGAAATGTAGTTTTAAAATTTTTCGGACGATTACTTTTAAAATTATATCAAAAAAACGTTATTTTTTAGAAATAATGCGTTTTTCTTAAAAATCAAACAAAAACTGCTGTAACTTTTTTATTTCTTTATAAAAAAATGTAAATTTTGTTTAAATAATTTTATTTTCATGAAATCTAATTAGAAATGTAGTTTTAAAATTTTTCGGTCGATTATTTTTAAAATTATACCAAAAAAACGTTTTTCTTAAAAATCACACAAAAACTGCAGAAACTTTTTTATTTCTTTATAAAAAAATGTAAATTTTGTTTAAATAATATTATTTTCATGAAATCTAATTAGAAATGTAGTTTTAAAATTTTTCGGACGATTACTTTTAAAATTATATCAAAAAAACGTTATTTTTTAGAAATAATGCGTTTTTCTTAAAAATCAAACAAAAACTGCTGTAACTTTTTTATTTCTTTATAAAAAAATGTAAATTTTGTTTAAATAATTTTATTTTCATGAAATCTAATTAGAAATGTAGTTTTAAAATTTTTCGGTCGATTATTTTTAAAATTATACCAAAAAAACGTTTTTCTTAAAAATCAAACTAAAACTGCTGTAACTTTTTTATTTCTTTATAAAAAAATGTAAATTTTGTTTAAATAATATTATTTTCATGAAATCTAATTAGAAATGTAGTTTCAAAATTTTTCGGACGATTACTTTTAAAATTATATCAAAAAAACGTTATTTTTTAGAAATAATGCGTTTTTCTTAAAAATCAAACAAAAAATGCTGTAACTTTTTTATTTCTTTATAAAAAAATGTAAATTTTGTTTAAATAATTTTATTTTCATGAAATCTAATTAGAAATGTAGTTTTAAAATTTTTCGGTCGATTATTTTTAAAATTATACCAAAAAAACGTTTTTCTTAAAAATCACACAAAAACTGCAGAAACTTTTTTATTTCTTTATAAAAAAATGTAAATTTTGTTTAAATAATTTTATTTTCATGAAATCTAATTAGAAATGTAGTTTTAAAATTTTTCGGACGATTACTTTTAAAATTATATCAAAAAAGCGTTATTTTTTCGAAATAATGCGTTTTTCTTAAAAATCAAACAAAAACTGCTGTAACTTTTTTATTTCTTTATAAAAAAATGTAAATTTTGTTTAAATAATTTTATTTTCATGAAATCTAATTAGAAATGTAGTTTTAAAATTTTTCGGTCGATTATTTTTAAAATTATAACAAAAAAACGTTTTTCTTAAAAATCAAACTAAAACTGCTGTAACTTTTTTATTTCTTTATAAAAAAATGTAAATTTTGTTTAAATAAAATTATTTTCATGAAATCTAATTAGAAATGTAGTTTTAAAATTTTTCGGACGATTACTTTTAAAATTATATCAAAAAAACGTTATTTTTTAGAAATAATGCGTTTTTCTTAAAAATCAAACAAAAACTGCTGCAACTTTTTTATTTCTTTATAAAAAAATGTAAATTTTGTTTAAATAATTTTATTTTCATGAAATCTAATTAGAAATGTAGTTTTAAAATTTTTCGGTCGATTATTTTTAAAATTATACCAAAAAAACGTTTTTCTTATAAATCACACAAAAACTGCAGAAACTTTTTTATTTCTTTATAAAAAAATGTAAATTTTGTTTAAATAATTTTATTTTCATGAAATCTAATTAGAAATGTAGTTTTAAAATTTTTCGGACGATTACTTTTAAAATTATATCAAAAAAACGTTATTTTTTAGAAATAATGCGTTTTTCTTAAAAATCAAACAAATTATCATTATGAAATCTAATTGACAGCGGACGGACGTGTTAAAATTGGTCCGCATAAATTCTCGTAAATTCTCGTAAAAATTTTAATTAATTGGTGAAATTTGTGTTAATGTGGTTTAGTGTAATTAGTATATGTGTTAATTTTAATAGTGAATCCAGTGGTTGGTCTGTTTCCCCCTTAAATCGGGTTAAATTTGGTTACTTTTGTGGTTAGTGATGTTTACGTATGCTAATGAGGATTATTTGTTGGACACAAATCTGCAATCATCCTCGTAGCCGTTGTCCGCAGCCAGTCTGGATTTTTCGTACGTAAACCTGAAGAGATATTCTTTCTAATAACACCTGTATTTTTTCGCTATCGTACCTTCCCCGATTTAATTATATTTTGATTTGTGGCGCCATCTACCCTCCAACTTTCAAATCTTAATTGTATGTTGGGTTGCCTACACATTAACAAAAATTTGGGTTATAGTTATCAACTGTTTTATCTGGCATTGTTATCTATAGTTGTGTACCGCTACGCTAAATTACCAAAATGGTTAAATTATGCAACAGGTGCAAGAAATCTGCCACTTCATCAATTGTTCAATGTTCAAAATGTTCTCTTGTTTACCACGCTAGTTGTTCTAACCTATGTAGGACTGGTAAATATGTTACTGAGGACGAGTTTGTTTGTTGCACTAGGGTGGATGTAAGTGTTGATGATGTTTCCCAAGCTGCTTGTAAATCTAATTCCTCTAATAATAATTCTACCAACACTTGCATATCTAACACTCTTGACATAATCAATGCTGCTGTACTCTCTTTATCTAATGAAATGAAACTGCAAAGTCAGGCTATTTTCGATTTAAAGCTTGTAGTAAGTCCCATGACCAGCTTAATTACGGAGAATGCTGCGCTTCATTCTGATTTGAACTCGCTAAAGAATGAAAACAAACTATTAAAGTCCACCGTTAATGAAAATAACTCCCTATTATCTGACCTACGTGTTAAGCTTGATGATCTTAATAGGGACTTTAAAGTGCTTCGTGAAACTAATATTGATCTTATTAAATTATTAACTAACGGTAGGAATATTACCTATCTTGGAGCTCACTCTTCATCTAATGCTATTGATAGTATTAACTCTCCAACCTGCGACATTGACAAAGGTAAAAATATAACGGATAACAAAATTAATAATAATGAAAAGAGAAATGATGTAATTCCAGTTAATGAGATCAATGATCCTAACACAACAAATAACATCATTAGGACCAAATCTAAACAAAATAATAATGTTAATTTGAATAAAAAGAAGAAAATAAATATTAATAATAAAGGTAATAACAAATTAATCAAGAAATCTACTGATGTTGCATTTTCCCAACCTACTGTTAGTAATGAAGTCACTGAATTATCTGGCGTTGAGTTTAACTACAAATGGATCCATGTTGATAGGGTTCGTGCTGGTACGTCTTGTGATCTGTTGCGTACATTCATGGAAATGAAATTTTCCACATCAGGTATTATTTGCTTTGCCTTAACTAATAATGATCTTATGTGCTCTTTTAAAGTTAGAATTAAATCTGATTCTTTTGATGCTGTTCTTAATCCTGATAACTGGCCTAAGAATGTTCGAATCAAGGAGTTTGTTTTTCGTCGTCCGTTTGGAGGTGTGAGGAGTTCGAGTGTGGTTGAAACGGGTGGTGTAAATTTTCCAATGGTCGAACACTCAATTCCGCCAACCTAAAGTCTTCTCTAAAGATTCTTTATCAAAATGTTCGTGGCTTAAGAACGAAAACTTTTGATTTTTTTAACTCTATTGTCAATATGGACATAGACGTTGTTATTCTAACCGAAACATGGCTTAACTCTTCAATATCTGATAGTGAGTTATTTGATGACAGGTTTTGTGTTTATCGATGTGACCGCTCTGATCCCCTAAAGAGCCGGGGTGGTGGTGTTCTTATTGCTGTTAATGTGAAATTTCGTTCTAGTCCTGTTGTAATTAATGTTATGCAGAGAGAGGAATTATGGGTTTCGTTACAGTCTGGTGAATCTGACTTATATATTTGTGCCTGCTATTTTACTCCATGTTGTGAATACAGAAAATACTTAGATCACACAGATTGTGTGGATGAAATTGTTTCGTTACACCCGTCTAGTTCTTTTCTTGTTTGTGGCGATTACAATTTACCCGCCATTACCTGGGTCGAAAATGATGTTGGACCAGGGCTTATTCCAACTACGAGTGTCAATGGCAATGATGCAGAGGTTATTAATAGACTTGCGTCCTGTGGTTTATTCCAGCGAAACTTCATTACCAACTCTAGTGATAGGACTTTGGATTTGATATTTTCTAACTTTCATATCATCCTAACACAATCCATTGGACTGGTTCCTACTGATAGTTATCATCCTGCAGTTAACTTTGAGTGTGATCTTAACCTGTCATTTATTGAGATCCAGCCTGATTATTTATCTTTAAATTTCAATGATACTGACTATGTATTATTAAACCGCTTTTTGTCCCAGGTCGATTGGCCACAGGTCTTATCCTGTGTTGATTTTAATGATGCGGTTGATTCGTTTCATAAAACGCTTATGGAGGGCATCGTTTTATTTACTCCCAAAATTTCCAGAAGTGGTCATAGAAACTACTCTTATCCTCCCTGGGTTACCCAGGTAACTAAAAAATTAATTTATTCTAAAAAACTTGCTCACAAGTCTTTCAAAGGTTCCAACCTTGAGAGTGATTATCGCATTTTTTCCAAGTTAAGATCACGCTGTAAAGCATCTATAGCCGACGATCATTTATCGTTTATTAGTAACGCTGAAGACAATATTGTTAATAATCCAAAGTCATTTTGGAAATATGTAAAAAAGCTTTACCCTCAGAATAAATCGGTTCCTTCAACGATGTACAGTAAAGATGACATCTCTGGCAACACTCCACGCGAAATTAGTGGTATGTTTCTTCATAATTTCATGAGCTACTATTCTAACGACACAGGGGTCCCCTCCACCTCTTCCATCGCGATGTGTTACGATAGTGTATTGTTAAACAATATCGTTATTGATTCGCTTGAGGTGTTTAAGGAATTAAATAACTTGCAGGATAATCTAAACAGCGGACCTGATGAGCTTCCTGCTGTGCTTCTCAAAAACTGTTCTTCGTTCTTATGTGAGCCTATAACTCTACTTTTTAACCGATCTCTTAATGAAGGCATATTTGCGGCATCCTGGAAGAAATCTTATATTATTCCAGTATATAAATGTGGTGATAAAACTCGTGTTGAAAACTATCGGCCAATTTCAATTATTTCTCATATTCCTAAGATGCTGGATAAAATTGTTGCCAACACCATCTCTTGTGCTTACCGTAACATTATCATTCCTGAACAACACGGATTTATGAGAGGAAGAAGTACGGAAACTAACCTCTTCATATATATTAATAATATAATCTCTGGACTCGAGGGTGGGTTGGAAATTGCGAGCGTTTACACTGACTTTAGTAAAGCTTTTGACCGGGTGAACCACCATCGGTTATTATTATAACTTCAAGGTCTAGGTATTGGCGATCCTTTGTTGTCCTGGTTGCGGTCGTATCTTTCGGGTCGAAGTCAATGCGTCAGACTCAATTCGGAGTTGTCTGACTTCATGTCTATTCCCAGTGGTGTCCCTCAAGGGTCTCATTTGGGTCCCATCCTGTTTTTGTTATACATTAATGATTTACAGGACGTAATAAAAAACAGTCAATTTCTTCTCTTCGCAGACGATTTAAAGCTTTTTAAAGCAATTTATTCTGATAGAGATATTATTTCCCTTCAGGAGGATTTGAATGCTTTAGTGTCATGGTGTGAATTTAATCAGATGTCCTTAAATGTGTCTAAATGTAAAAGTATTTTATTTAGTCGTAAATCAGACAGATCATATGTAAGGTTTTATATCGATGGGGATATCATTGAGGATGTCACGGTTATTAGGGACTTGGGTCTGGTACTAGACTACAAAATGCAGTTTTCGGATCATATTAACAATATCAACAATAAGGCTAGTCAAATGCTTGGATTTGTCAAAAGATGTACGGCGCATTTTACTAACGATCGCGCTCTAATATCTTTATATGGTTCACTGGTTAGGTCTCACTTAGATTATTGTTGTAGCTTATGGGCCCCATACCTCACTACCCACATCACTCTTCTGGAGAGAACACAAAAACGATTTGTGAAATATTTATGCTACAGAACAAATATTCAATATATGAGTGAAAACTACGACTTAATTCTTAAATATTTTGGGTTGTCTCCTCTGGAACTCAGGCGTTTGTATTTTTGTGCCTGTTTTGTTTTTAGGGTTTTTAATAATTTTATCGAATGTCCGTGTATTTTGAGTTCTTTTAACTTAAATGTTCCATCTAGGAGTCTACGAAATTGTGAGACATTCCACATTGATTACCACAAGACACAATATGGGCAAAACAATCCATTGATCAGATGTTGTAAGTCTATCAATACAGTTTGTGATTCCATCGATATTTTCAATTGTTCTTACCTTGTGTTTAAGTCTGAGATGTGGCGTCGTCTTCGTTCCTAGTTGGTTTTGTGTTTAGTGTGCTTTGCCGGCTTTTAATTCTAATGGCATGTCCGTGTATATATGAAATGAAATGAAATGAAATGAAAAACTGCTGTAACTTTTTTATTTCTTTATAAAAAAATGTAAATTTTGTTTAAATAATTTTATTTTCATGAAATCTAATTAGAAATGTAGTTTTAAAATTTTTCGGTCGATTATTTTTAAAATTATACCAAAAAAACGTTTTTCTTAAAAATCACACAAAAACTGCAGAAACTTTTTTATTTTTTTATAAAAAAATGTAAATTTTGTTTAAATAATATTATTTTCATGAAATCTAATTAGAAATGTAGTTTTAAAATTTTTCGGACGATTACTTTTAAAGTTATATCAAAAAAACGTTATTTTTTAGAAATAATGCGTTTTTCTTAAAAATCAAACAAAAACTGCTGTAACTTTTTTATTTCTTTATAAAAAAATGTAAATTTTGTTTAAATAATTTTATTTTCATGAAATCTAATTAGAAATGTAGTTTTAAAATTTTTCGGTCGATTATTTTTAAAATTATACCAAAAAAACGTTTTTCTTAAAAATCACACAAAAACTGCAGAAACTTTTTTATTTCTTTATAAAAAAATGTAAATTTTGTTTAAATAATATTATTTTCATGAAATCTAATTAGAAATGTAGTTTTAAAATTTTTCGGACGATTACTTTTAAAATTATATCAAAAAAACGTAATTTTTTAGAAATAATGCGTTTTTCTTAAAAATCAAACAAAAACTGCTGTAACTTTTTTATTTCTTTATAAAAAAATGTAAATTTTGTTTAAATAATATTATTTTCATGAAATCTAATTAGAAATGTAGTTTTAAAATTTTTCGGACGATTACTTTTAAAATTATATCAAAAAAACGTTATTTTTTAGAAATAATGCGTTTTTCTTAAAAATCAAACAAAAACTGCTGTAACTTTTTTATTTCTTTATAAAAAAATGTAAATTTTGTTTAAATAATTTTATTTTCATGAAATCTAATTAGAAATGTAGTTTTAAAATTTTTCGGTCGATTATTTTTAAAATTATACCAAAAAAACGTTTTTCTTAAAAATCACACAAAAACTGCAGAAACTTTTTTATTTCTTTATAAAAAAATGTAAATTTTGTTTAAATAATATTATTTTCATGAAATCTAATTAGAAATGTAGTTTTAAAATTTTTCGGACGATTACTTTTAAAATTATATCAAAAAAACGTTATTTTTTAGAAATAATGCGTTTTTCTTAAAAATCAAACAAAAACTGCTGTAACTTTTTTATTTCTTTATAAAAAAATGTAAATTTTGTTTAAATAATTTTATTTTCATGAAATCTAATTAGAAATGTAGTTTTAAAATTTTTCGGTCGATTATTTTTAAAATTATACCAAAAAAACGTTTTTCTTAAAAATCAAACTAAAACTGCTGTAACTTTTTTATTTCTTTATAAAAAAATGTAAATTTTGTTTAAATAATATTATTTTCATGAAATCTAATTAGAAATGTAGTTTTAAAATTTTTCGGACGATTACTTTTAAAATTATATCAAAAAAACCTTATTTTTTAGAAATAATGCGTTTTTCTTAAAAATCAAACATAAACTGCTGTAACTTTTTTATTTCTTTATAAAAAAATGTAAATTTTGTTTAAATAATTTTATTTTCATGAAATCTAATTAGAAATGTAGTTTTAAAATTTTTCGGTCGATTATTTTTAAAATTATACCAAAAAAACGTTTTTCTTAAAAATCAAACTAAAACTGCTGTAACTTTTTTATTTCTTTATAAAAAAATGTAAATTTTGTTTAAATAATATTATTTTCATGAAATCTAATTAGAAATGTAGTTTTAAAATTTTTCGGACGATTACTTTTAAAATTATATCAAAAAAACGTTATTTTTTAGAAATAATGCGTTTTTCTTAAAAATCAAACAAAAACTGCTGTAACTTTTTTATTTCTTTATAAAAAAATGTAAATTTTGTTTAAATAATTTTATTTTCATGAAATCTAATTAGAAATGTAGTTTTAAAATTTTTCGGTCGATTATTTTTAAAATTATACCAAAAAAACGTTTTTCTTAAAAATCAAACTAAAACTGCTGTAACTTTTTTATTTCTTTATAAAAAAATGTAAATTTTGTTTAAATAATATTATTTTCATGAAATCTAATTAGAAATGTAGTTTTAAAATTTTTCGGACGATTACTTTTAAAATTATATCAAAAAAACGTTATTTTTTAGAAATAATGCGTTTTTCTTAAAAATCAAACAAAAACTGCTGTAACTTTTTTATTTCTTTATAAAAAAATGTAAATTTTGTTTAAATAATTTTATTTTCATGAAATCTAATTAGAAATGTAGTTTTAAAATTTTTCGGTCGATTATTTTTAAAATTATACCAAAAAAACGTTTTTCTTAAAAATCAAACTAAAACTGCTGTAACTTTTTTATTTCTTTATAAAAAAATGTAAATTTTGTTTAAATAATATTATTTTCATGAAATCTAATTAGAAATGTAGTTTTAAAATTTTTCGGACGATTACTTTTAAAATTATATCAAAAAAACGTTATTTTTTAGAAATAATGCGTTTTTCTTAAAAATCAAACAAAAACTGCTGTAACTTTTTTATTTCTTTAAAAAAATGTAAATTTTGTTTAAATAATTTTATTTTCATGAAATCTAATTAGAAATGTAGTTTTAAAATTTTTCGGTCGATTATTTTTAAAATTATACCAAAAAAACGTTTTTCTTAAAAATCAAACTAAAACTGCTGTAACTTTTTTATTTCTTTATAAAAAAATGTAAATTTTGTTTAAATAATATTATTTTCATGAAATCTAATTAGAAATGTAGTTTTAAAATTTTTCGGTCGATTATTTTTAAAATTATACCAAAAAAACGTTTTTCTTAAAAATCAAACTAAAACTGCTGTAACTTTTTTATTTCTTTATAAAAAAATGTAAATTTTGTTTAAATAATATTATTTTCATGAAATCTAATTAGAAATGTAGTTTTAAAATTTTTCGGACGATTACTTTTAAAATTATATCAAAAAAACGTTATTTTTTAGAAATAATGCGTTTTTCTTAAAAATCAAACAAAAACTGCTGTAACTTTTTTATTTCTTTATAAAAAAATGTAAATTTTGTTTAAATAATTTTATTTTCATGAAATCTAATTAGAAATGTAGTTTTAAAATTTTTCGGTCGATTATTTTTAGAATTATACCAAAAAAACGTTTTTCTTAAAAATCAAACTAAAACTGCTGTAACTTTTTTATTTCTTTATAAAAAAATGTAAATTTTGTTTAAATAATATTATTTTCATGAAATCTAATTAGAAATGTAGTTTTAAAATTTTTCGGACGATTACTTTTAAAATTATATCAAAAAAACGTTATTTTTTAGAAATAATGCGTTTTTCTTAAAAATCAAACAAAAACTGCTGTAACTTTTTTATTTCTTTATAAAAAAATGTAAATTTTGTTTAAATAATTTTATTTTCATGAAATCTAATTAGAAATGTAGTTTTAAAATTTTTCGGTCGATTATTTTTAAAATTATACCAAAAAAACGTTTTTCTTAAAAATCAAACTAAAACTGCTGTAACTTTTTTATTTCTTTATAAAAAAATGTAAATTTTGTTTAAATAATATTATTTTCATGAAATCTAATTAGAAATGTAGTTTTAAAATTTTTCGGACGATTACTTTTAAAATTATATCAAAAAAACGTTATTTTTTAGAAATAATGCGTTTTTCTTAAAAATCAAACAAAAACTGCTGTAACTTTTTTATTTCTTTATAAAAAATTGTAAATTTTGTTTAAATAATTTTATTTTCATGAAATCTAATTAGAAATGTAGTTTTAAAATTTTTCGGTCAATTATTTTTAAAATTATACCAAAAAAACGTTTTTCTTAAAAATCACACAAAAACTGCAGAAACTTTTTTATTTCTTTATAAAAAAATGTAAATTTTGTTTAAATAATTTTATTTTCATGAAATCTAATTAGAAATGTAGTTTTAAAATTTTTCTTACGATTACTTTTAAAATTATATCAAAAAAACGTTATTTTTTAGAAATAATGCGTTTTTCTTAAAAATCAAACAAAAACTGCTGTAACTTTTTTATTTCTTTATAAAAAAATGTAAATTTTGTTTAAATAATTTTATTTTCATGAAATCTAATTAGAAATGTAGTTTTAAAATTTTTCGGTCGATTATTTTTAAAATTATACCAAAAAAACGTTTTTCTTAAAAATCAAACTAAAACTGCTGTAACTTTTTTATTTCTTTATAAAAAAATGTAAATTTTGTTTAAATAATATTATTTTCATGAAATCTAATTAGAAATGTAGTTTTAAAATTTTTCGGACGATTACTTTTAAAATTATATCAAAAAAACGTTATTTTTTAGAAATAATGCGTTTTTCTTAAAAATCAAACAAAAACTGCTGTAACTTTTTTATTTCTTTATAAAAAAATGTAAATTTTGTTTAAATAATTTTATTTTCATGAAATCTAATTAGAAATGTAGTTTTAAAATTTTTCGGTCGATTATTTTTAAAATTATACCAAAAAAACGTTTTTCTTAAAAATCACACAAAAACTGCAGAAACTTTTTTATTTCTTTATAAAAAAATGTAAATTTTGTTTAAATAATTTTATTTTCATGAAATCTAATTAGAAATGTAGTTTTAAAATTTTTCGGACGATTACTTTTAAAATTATATCAAAAAAACGTTATTTTTTAGAAATAATGCGTTTTTCTTAAAAATCAAACAAAAACTGCTGTAACTTTTTTATTTCTTTATAAAAAAATGTAAATTTTGTTTAAATAATTTTATTTTCATGAAATCTAATTAGAAATGTAGTTTTAAAATTTTTCGGTCGATTATTTTTAAAATTATACCAAAAAAACGTTTTTCTTAAAAATCAAACAAAAACTGCTGTAACTTTTTTATTTCTTTATAAAAAAATGTAAATTTTGTTTAAATAATTTTATTTTCATGAAATCTAATTAGAAATGTAGTTTTAAAATTTTTCGGTCGATTATTTTTAAAATTATACCAAAAAAACGTTTTTCTTAAAAATCACACAAAAACTGCAGAAACTTTTTTATTTTTTTATAAAAAAATGTAAATTTTGTTTAAATAATATTATTTTCATGAAATCTAATTAGAAATGTAGTTTTAAAATTTTTCGGACGATTACTTTTAAAATTATATCAAAAAAACGTTATTTTTTAGAAATAATGCGTTTTTCTTAAAAATCAAACAAAAACTGCTGTAACTTTTTTATTTCTTTATAAAAAAATGTAAATTTTGTTTAAATAATTTTATTTTCATGAAATCTAATTAGAAATGTAGTTTTAAAATTTTTCGGTCGATTATTTTTAAAATTATACCAAAAAAACGTTTTTCTTAAAAATCACACAAAAACTGCAGAAACTTTTTTATTTCTTTATAAAAAAATGTAAATTTTGTTTAAATAATATTATTTTCATGAAATCTAATTAGAAATGTAGTTTTAAAATTTTTCGGACGATTACTTTTAAAATTATATCAAAAAAACGTAATTTTTTAGAAATAATGCGTTTTTCTTAAAAATCAAACAAAAACTGCTGTAACTTTTTTATTTCTTTATAAAAAAATGTAAATTTTGTTTAAATAATATTATTTTCATGAAATCTAATTAGAAATGTAGTTTTAAAATTTTTCGGACGATTACTTTTAAAATTATATCAAAAAAACGTTATTTTTTAGAAATAATGCGTTTTTCTTAAAAATCAAACAAAAACTGCTGTAACTTTTTTATTTCTTTATAAAAAAATGTAAATTTTGTTTAAATAATTTTATTTTCATGAAATCTAATTAGAAATGTAGTTTTAAAATTTTTCGGTCGATTATTTTTAAAATTATACCAAAAAAACGTTTTTCTTAAAAATCACACAAAAACTGCAGAAACTTTTTTATTTCTTTATAAAAAAATGTAAATTTTGTTTAAATAATATTATTTTCATGAAATCTAATTAGAAATGTAGTTTTAAAATTTTTCGGACGATTACTTTTAAAATTATATCAAAAAAACGTTAATTTTTAGAAATAATGCGTTTTTCTTAAAAATCAAACAAAAACTGCTGTAACTTTTTTATTTCTTTATAAAAAAATGTAAATTTTGTTTAAATAATTTTATTTTCATGAAATCTAATTAGAAATGTAGTTTTAAAATTTTTCGGTCGATTATTTTTAAAATTATACCAAAAAAACGTTTTTCTTAAAAATCAAACTAAAACTGCTGTAACTTTTTTATTTCTTTATAAAAAAATGTAAATTTTGTTTAAATAATATTATTTTCATGAAATCTAATTAGAAATGTAGTTTTAAAATTTTTCGGACGATTACTTTTAAAATTATATCAAAAAAACTTTATTTTTTAGAAATAATGCGTTTTTCTTAAAAATCAAACATAAACTGCTGTAACTTTTTTATTTCTTTATAAAAAAATGTAAATTTTGTTTAAATAATTTTATTTTCATGAAATCTAATTAGAAATGTAGTTTTAAAATTTTTCGGTCGATTATTTTTAAAATTATACCAAAAAAACGTTTTTCTTAAAAATCAAACTAAAACTGCTGTAACTTTTTTATTTCTTTATAAAAAAATGTAAATTTTGTTTAAATAATATTATTTTCATGAAATCTAATTAGAAATGTAGTTTTAAAATTTTTCGGACGATTACTTTTAAAATTATATCAAAAAAACGTTATTTTTTAGAAATAATGCGTTTTTCTTAAAAATCAAACAAAAACTGCTGTAACTTGTTTATTTCTTTATAAAAAAATGTAAATTTTGTTTAAATAATTTTATTTTCATGAAATCTAATTAGAAATGTAGTTTTAAAATTTTTCGGTCGATTATTTTTAAAATTATACCAAAAAAACGTTTTTCTTAAAAATCAAACTAAAACTGCTGTAACTTTTTTATTTCTTTATAAAAAAATGTAAATTTTGTTTAAATAATATTATTTTCATGAAATCTAATTAGAAATGTAGTTTTAAAATTTTTCGGACGATTACTTTTAAAATTATATCAAAAAAACGTTATTTTTTAGAAATAATGCGTTTTTCTTAAAAATCAAACAAAAACTGCTGTAACTTTTTTATTTCTTTATAAAAAAATGTAAATTTTGTTTAAATAATTTTATTTTCATGAAATCTAATTAGAAATGTAGTTTTAAAATTTTTCGGTCGATTATTTTTAAAATTATACCAAAAAAACGTTTTTCTTAAAAATCACACAAAAACTGCAGAAACTTTTTTATTTCTTTATAAAAAAATGTAAATTTTGTTTAAATAATATTATTTTCATGAAATCTAATTAGAAATGTAGTTTTAAAATTTTTCGGACGATTACTTTTAAAATTATATCAAAAAAACGTTAATTTTTAGAAATAATGCGTTTTTCTTAAAAATCAAACAAAAACTGCTGTAACTTTTTTATTTCTTTATAAAAAAATGTAAATTTTGTTTAAATAATTTTATTTTCATGAAATCTAATTAGAAATGTAGTTTTAAAATTTTTCGGTCGATTATTTTTAAAATTATACCAAAAAAACGTTTTTCTTAAAAATCAAACTAAAACTGCTGTAACTTTTTTATTTCTTTATAAAAAAATGTAAATTTTGTTTAAATAATATTATTTTCATGAAATCTAATTAGAAATGTAGTTTTAAAATTTTTCGGTCGATTATTTTTAAAATTATACCAAAAAAACGTTTTTCTTAAAAATCAAACTAAAACTGCTGTAACTTTTTTATTTCTTTATAAAAAAATGTAAATTTTGTTTAAATAATATTATTTTCATGAAATCTAATTAGAAATGTAGTTTTAAAATTTTTCGGACGATTACTTTTAAAATTATATCAAAAAAACGTTATTTTTTAGAAATAATGCGTTTTTCTTAAAAATCAAACAAAAACTGCTGTAACTTTTTTATTTCTTTATAAAAAAATGTAAATTTTGTTTAAATAATTTTATTTTCATGAAATCTAATTAGAAATGTAGTTTTAAAATTTTTCGGTCGATTATTTTTAGAATTATACCAAAAAAACGTTTTTCTTAAAAATCAAACTAAAACTGCTGTAACTTTTTTATTTCTTTATAAAAAAATGTAAATTTTGTTTAAATAATATTATTTTCATGAAATCTAATTAGAAATGTAGTTTTAAAATTTTTCGGACGATTACTTTTAAAATTATATCAAAAAAACGTTATTTTTTAGAAATAATGCGTTTTTCTTAAAAATCAAACAAAAACTGCTGTAACTTTTTTATTTCTTTATAAAAAAATGTAAATTTTGTTTAAATAATTTTATTTTCATGAAATCTAATTAGAAATGTAGTTTTAAAATTTTTCGGTCGATTATTTTTAAAATTATACCAAAAAAACGTTTTTCTTAAAAATCACACAAAAACTGCAGAAACTTTTTTATTTCTTTATAAAAAAATGTAAATTTTGTTTAAATAATATTATTTTCATGAAATCTAATTAGAAATGTAGTTTTAAAATTTTTCGGACGATTACTTTTAAAATTATATCAAAAAAACGTTATTTTTTAGAAATAATGCGTTTTTCTTAAAAATCAAACAAAAACTGCTGTAACTTTTTTATTTCTTTATAAAAAAATGTAAATTTTGTTTAAATAATTTTATTTTCATGAAATCTAATTAGAAATGTAGTTTTAAAATTTTTCGGTCGATTATTTTTAAAATTATACCAAAAAAACGTTTTTCTTAAAAATCAAACTAAAACTGCTATAACTTTTTTATTTCTTTATAAAAAAATGTAAATTTTGTTTAAATAATATTATTTTCATGAAATCTAATTAGAAATGTAGTTTTAAAATTTTTCGGGCGATTACTTTTAAAATTATATCAAAAAAACGTTATTTTTTAGAAATAATGCGTTTTTCTTAAAAATCAAACAAAAACTGCTGTAACTTTTTTATTTCTTTATAAAAAAATGTAAATTTTAATTAAATAATTTTATTTTCATGAAATCTAATTAGAAATGTAGTTTTAAAATTTTTCGGACGATTACTTTTAAAATTATATCAAAAAAACGTTATTTTTTAGAAATAATGCGTTTTTCTTAAAAATCAAACAAAAACTGCTGTAACTTTTTTATTTCTTTATAAAAAAATGTAAATTTTGTTTAAATAATTTTATTTTCATGAAATCTAATTAGAAATGTAGTTTTAAAATTTTTCGGTCGATTATTTTTAAAATTATACCAAAAAAACGTTTTTCTTAAAAATCACACAAAAACTGCAGAAACTTTTTTATTTCTTTATAAAAAAATGTAAATTTTGTTTAAATAATTTTATTTTCATGAAATCTAATTAGAAATGTAGTTTTAAAATTTTTCGGACGATTACTTTTAAAATTATATCAAAAAAACGTTATTTTTTAGAAATAATGCGTTTTTCTTAAAAATCAAACAAAAACTGCTGTAACTTTTTTATTTCTTTATAAAAAAATGTAAATTTTGTTTAAATAATTTTATTTTCATGAAATCTAATTAGAAATGTAGTTTTAAAATTTTTCGGTCGATTATTTTTAAAATTATACCAAAAAAACGTTTTTCTTAAAAATCACACAAAAACTGCAGAAACTTTTTTATTTCTTTATAAAAAAATGTAAATTTTGTTTAAATAATATTATTTTCATGAAATCTAATTAGAAATGTAGTTTTAAAATTTTTCGGACGATTACTTTTAAAATTATATCAAAAAAACGTTATTTTTTAGAAATAATGCGTTTTTCTTAAAAATCAAACAAAAACTGCTGTAACTTTTTTATTTCTTTATAAAAAAATGTAAATTTTGTTTAAATAATTTTATTTTCATGAAATCTAATTAGAAATGTAGTTTTAAAATTTTTCGGTCGATTATTTTTAAAATTATACCAAAAAAACGTTTTTCTTAAAAATCAAACTAAAACTGCTGTAACTTTTTTATTTCTTTATAAAAAAATGTAAATTTTGTTTAAATAATATTATTTTCATGAAATCTAATTAGAAATGTAGTTTTAAAATTTTTCGGACGATTACTTTTAAAATTATATCAAAAAAACGTTATTTTTTAGAAATAATGCGTTTTTCTTAAAAATCAAACAAAAACTGCTGTAACTTTTTTATTTCTTTATAAAAAAATGTAAATTTTGTTTAAATAATTTTATTTTCATGAAATCTAATTAGAAATGTAGTTTTAAAATTTTTCGGTCGATTATTTTTAAAATTATACCAAAAAAACGTTTTTCTTAAAAATCACACAAAAACTGCAGAAACTTTTTTATTTCTTTATAAAAAAATGTAAATTTTGTTTAAATAATTTTATTTTCATGAAATCTAATTAGAAATGTAGTTTTAAAATTTTTCGGACGATTACTTTTAAAATTATATCAAAAAAACGTTATTTTTTAGAAATAATGCGTTTTTCTTAAAAATCAAACAAAAACTGCTGTAACTTTTTTATTTCTTTATAAAAAAATGTAAATTTTGTTTAAATAATTTTATTTTCATGAAATCTAATTAGAAATGTAGTTTTAAAATTTTTCGGTCGATTATTTTTAAAATTATACCAAAAAAACGTTTTTCTTAAAAATCAAACTAAAACTGCTGTAACTTTTTTATTTCTTTATAAAAAAATGTAAATTTTGTTTAAATAATTTTATTTTCATGAAATCTAATTAGAAATGTAGTTTTAAAATTTTTCGGTCGATTATTTTTAAAATTATACCAAAAAAACGTTTTTCTTAAAAATCAAACTAAAACTGCTGTAACTTTTTTATTTCTTTATAAAAAAATGTAAATTTTGTTTAAATAATATTATTTTCATGAAATCTAATTAGAAATGTAGTTTTAAAATTTTTCGGACGATTACTTTTAAAATTATATCAAAAAAACGTTATTTTTTAGAAATAATGCGTTTTTCTTAAAAATCAAACAAAAACTGCTGTAACTTTTTTATTTCTTTATAAAAAAATGTAAATTTTGTTTAAATAATTTTATTTTCATGAAATCTAATTAGAAATGTAGTTTTAAAATTTTTCGGTCGATTATTTTAAAATTATACCAAAAAAACGTTTTTCTTAAAAATCAAACAAAAACTGCTGTAACTTTTTTATTTCTTTATAAAAAAATGTAAATTTTGTTTAAATAATTTTATTTTCATGAAATCTAATTAGAAATGTAGTTTTAAAATTTTTCGGTCGATTATTTTTAAAATTATACCAAAAAAACGTTTTTCTTAAAAATCAAACTAAAACTGCTGTAACTTTTTTATTTCTTTATAAAAAATGTAAATTTTGTTTAAATAATATTATTTTCATGAAATCTAATTAGAAATGTAGTTTTAAAATTTTTCGGACGATTACTTTTAAAATTATATCAAAAAAACGTTATTTTTTAGAAATAATGCGTTTTTCTTAAAATCAAACAAAAACTGCTGTAACTTTTTTATTTCTTTATAAAAAAATGTAAATTTTGTTTAAATAATTTTATTTTCATGAAATCTAATTAGAAATGTAGTTTTAAAATTTTTCGGTCGATTATTTTTAAAATTATACCAAAAAAACGTTTTTCTTAAAAATCACACAAAAACTGCAGAAACTTTTTTATTTCTTTATATAAAAATGTAAATTTTGTTTAAATAATTTTATTTTCATGAAATCTAATTAGAAATGTAGTTTTAAAATTTTTCGGACGATTAATTTTAAAATTATATCAAAAAAACGTTATTTTTTAGAAATAATGCGTTTTTCTTAAAAATCAAACAAAAACTGCTGTAACTTTTTTATTTCTTTATAAAAAAATGTAAATTTTGTTTAAATAATTTTATTTTCATGAAATCTAATTAGAAATGTAGTTTTAAAATTTTTCGGTCGATTATTTTTAAAATTATACCAAAAAAACGTTTTTCTTAAAAATCACACAAAAACTGCAGAAACTTTTTATTTCTTTATAAAAAAATGTAAATTTTGTTTATATAATTTTATTTTCATGAAATCTAATTAGAAATGTAGTTTTAAAATTTTTCGGTCGATTATTTTAAAATTATACCAAAAAAAACGTTTTTCTTAAAAATCAAACTAAAACTGCTGTAACTTTTTTATTTCTTTATAAAAAAATGTAAATTTTGTTTAAATAATATTATTTTCATGAAATCTAATTAGAAATGTAGTTTTAAAATTTTTCGGACGATTACTTTTAAAATTATATCAAAAAAACGTTATTTTTTAGAAATAATGCGTTTTTCTTAAAAATCAAACAAAAACTGCTGTAACTTTTTTATTTCTTTATAAAAAAATGTAAATTTTGTTTAAATAATTTTATTTTCATGAAATCTAATTAGAAATGTAGTTTTAAAATTTTTCGGTCGATTATTTTTAAAATTATACCAAAAAAACGTTTTTCTTAAAAATCACACAAAAACTGCAGAAACTTTTTTATTTCTTTATAAAAAAATGTAAATTTTGTTTAAATAATTTTATTTTCATGAAATCTAATTAGAAATGTAGTTTTAAAATTTTTCGGACGATTACTTTTAAAATTATATCAAAAAAACGTTATTTTTTAGAAATAATGCGTTTTTCTTAAAAATCAAACAAAAACTGCTGTAACTTTTTTATTTCTTTATAAAAAAATGTAAATTTTGTTTAAATAATTTTATTTTCATGAAATCTAATTAGAAATGTAGTTTAAAATTTTTCGGTCGATTATTTTTAAAATTATACCAAAAAAACGTTTTTCTTAAAAATCAAACTAAAACTGCTGTAACTTTTTTATTTCTTTATAAAAAAATGTAAATTTTGTTTAAATAATATTATTTTCATGAAATCTAATTAGAAATGTAGTTTTAAAATTTTTCGGACGATTACTTTTAAAATTATATCAAAAAAACGTTATTTTTTAGAAATAATGCGTTTTTCTTAAAAATCAAACAAAAACTGCTGTAACTTTTTTATTTCTTTATAAAAAAATGTAAATTTTGTTTAAATAATTTTATTTTCATGAAATCTAATTAGAAATGTAGTTTTAAATTTTTCGGTCGATTATTTTTAAAATTATACCAAAAAAACGTTTTTCTTAAAAATCACACAAAAACTGCAGAAACTTTTTTATTTCTTTATAAAAAAATGTAAATTTTGTTTAAATAATTTTATTTTCATGAAATCTAATTAGAAATGTAGTTTTAAAATTTTTCGGACGATTACTTTTAAAATTATATCAAAAAAACGTTATTTTTTAGAAATAATGCGTTTTTCTTAATTAAAAATCAAACAAAAACTGCTGTAACTTTTTTATTTCTTTATAAAAAAATGTAAATTTTGTTTAAATAATTTTATTTTCATGAAATCTAATTAGAAATGTAGTTTTAAAATTTTTCGGTCGATTATTTTTAAAATTATACCAAAAAAACGTTTTTCTTAAAAATCAAACTAAAACTGCTGTAACTTTTTTATTTCTTTATAAAAAAATGTAAATTTTGTTTAAATAATATTCTTTTCATGAAATCTAATTAGAAATGTAGTTTTAAAATTTTTCGGACGATTACTTTTAAAATTATATCAAAAAAACGTTATTTTTTAGAAATAATGCGTTTTTCTTAAAAATCAAACAAAAACTGCTGTAACTTTTTTATTTCTTTATAAAAAAATGTAAATTTTGTTTAAATAATTTTATTTTCATGAAATCTAATTAGAAATGTAGTTTTAAAATTTTTCGGTCGATTATTTTTAAAATTATACCAAAAAAACGTTTTTCTTAAAAATCACACAAAAACTGCAGAAACTTTTTTATTTCTTTATAAAAAAATGTAAATTTTGTTTAAATAATTTTATTTTCATGAAATCTAATTAGAAATGTAGTTTTAAAATTTTTCGGACGATTACTTTTAAAATTATATCAAAAAAACGTTATTTTTTAGAAATAATGCGTTTTTCTTAAAAATCAAACAAAAACTGCTGTAACTTTTTTATTTCTTTATAAAAAAATGTAAATTTTGTTTAAATAATTTTATTTTCATGAAATCTAATTGGAAATGTAGTTTTAAAATTTTTCGGTCGATTATTTTTAAAATTATACCAAAAAAACGTTTTTCTTAAAAATCACACAAAAACTGCAGAAACTTTTTTATTTCTTTATAAAAAAATGTAAATTTTGTTTAAATAATATTATTTTCATGAAATCTAATTAGAAATGTAGTTTTAAAATTTTTCGGACGATTACTTTTAAAATTATATCGAAAAAACGTTATTTTTTAGAAATAATGCGTTTTTCTTAAAAATCAAACAAAAACTGCTGTAACTTTTTTATTTCTTTATAAAAAAATGTAAATTTTGTTTAAATAATTTTATTTTCATGAAATCTAATTAGAAATGTAGTTTTAAATTTTTCGGTCGATTATTTTTAAAATTATACCAAAAAAACGTTTTTCTTAACAATCAAACTAAAACTGCTGTAACTTTTTTATTTCTTTATAAAAAAATGTAAATTTTGTTTAAATAATATTATTTTCATGAAATCTAATTAGAAATGTAGTTTTAAAATTTTTCGGACCATTACTTTTAAAATTATATCAAAAAAACGTTATTTTTTAGAAATAATGCGTTTTTCTTAAAAATCAAACAAAAACTGCTGTAACTTTTTTATTTCTTTATAAAAAAATGTAAATTTTGTTTAAATAATTTTATTTTCATGAAATCTAATGAGAAATGTAGTTTTAAAATTTTTCGGTCGATTATTTTTAAAATTATACCAAAAAAACGTTTTTCTTAAAAATCACACAAAAACTGCAGAAACTTTTTTATTTCTTTATAAAAGAATGTAAATTTTGTTTAAATAATATTATTTTCATGAAATCTAATTAGAAATGTAGTTTTAAAATTTTTCGGACGATTACTTTTAAAATTATATCAAAAAAACGTTATTTTTTAGAAATAATGCGTTTTTCTTAAAAATCAAACAAAAACTGCTGTAACTTTTTTATTTCTTTATAAAAAAATGTAAATTTTGTTTAAATAATTTTATTTTCATGAAATCTAATTAGAAATGTAGTTTTAAAATTTTTCGGTCGATTATTTTTAAAATTATACCAAAAAAACGTTTTTCTTAAAAATCACACAAAAACTGCAGAAACTTTTTTATTTCTTTATAAAAAAATGTAAATTTTGTTTAAATAATATTATTTTCATGAAATCTAATTAGAAATGTAGTTTTAAAATTTTTCGGACGATTACTTTTAAAATTATATCAAAAAAACGTTATTTTTTAGAAATAATGCGTTTTTCTTAAAAATCAAACAAAAACTGCTGTAACTTTTATATTTCTTTATAAAAAAATGTAAATTTTGTTTAAATAATATTATTTTTATGAAATCTAATTAGAAATGTAGTTTTAAAATTTTTCGGACGATTACTTTTAAAATTATATCAAAAAAACGTTATTTTTTAGAAATAATGCGTTTTTCTTAAAAATCAAACAAAAACTGCTGTAACTTTTTTATTTCTTTATAAAAAAATGTAAATTTTGTTTAAATAATTTTATTTTCATGAAATCTAATTAGAAATGTAGTTTTAAAATTTTTCGGTCGATTATTTTTAAAATTATACCAAAAAAACGTTTTTCTTAAAAATCACACAAAAACTGCAGAAACTTTTTTATTTCTTTATAAAAAAATGTAAATTTTGTTTAAATAATATTATTTTCATGAAATCTAATTAGAAATCTAGTTTTAAAATTTTTCGGACGATTACTTTTAAAATTATATCAAAAAAACGTTATTTTTTAGAAATAATGCGTTTTTCTTAAAAATCAAACAAAAACTGCTGTAACTTTTTTATTTCTTTATAAAAAAATGAAAATTTTGTTTAAATAATTTTATTTTCATGAAATCTAATTAGAAATGTAGTTTTAAAATTTTTCGGACGATTACTTTTAAAATTATATCAAAAAAACGTTATTTTTTAGAAATAATGCGTTTTTCTTAAAAATCAAACAAAAACTGCTGTAACTTTTTTATTTCTTTATAAAAAAATGTAAATTTTGTTTAAATAAATTTATTTTCATGAAATCTAATTAGAAATGTAGTTTTAAAATTTTTCGGTCGATTATTTTTAAAATTATACCAAAAAAACGTTTTTCTTAAAAATCAAACTAAAACTGCTGTAACTTTTTTATTTCTTTATAAAAAAATGTAAATTTTGTTTAAATAATATTATTTTCATGAAATCTAATTAGAAATGTAGTTTTAAAATTTTTCGGACGATTACTTTTAAAATTATATCAAAAAAACGTTATTTTTTAGAAATAATGCGTTTTTCTTAAAAATCAAACAAAAACTGCTGTAACTTTTTTATTTCTTTATAAAAAAATGTAAATTTTGTTTAAATAATATTATTTTCATGAAATCTAATTAGAAATGTAGTTTTAAAATTTTTCGGACGATTACTTTTAAAATTATATCAAAAAAACGTAATTTTTTAGAAATAATGCGTTTTTCTTAAAAATCAAACAAAAACTGCTGTAACTTTTTTATTTCTTTATAAAAAAATGTAAATTTTGTTTAAATAATTTTATTTTCATGAAATCTAATTAGAAATGTAGTTTTAAAATTTTTCGGTCGATTATTTTTAAAATTATACCAAAAAAACATTTTTCTTAAAAATCAAACTAAAACTGCTGTAACTTTTTTATTTCTTTATAAAAAAATGTAAATTTTGTTTAAATAATATTATTTTCATGAAATCTAATTAGAAATGTAGTTTTAAAATTTTTCGGATGATTACTTTTAAAATTATATCAAAAAAACGTTATTTTTTAGAAATAATGCGTTTTTCTTAAAATCAAACAAAAACTGCTGTAACTTTTTTATTTCTTTATAAAAAAATATAAATTTTGTTTAAATAATTTTATTTTCATGAAATCTAATTAGAAATGTAGTTTTAAAATTTTTCGGTCGATTATTTTTAAAATTATACAAAAAAAACGTTTTTCTTAAAAATCACACAAAAACTGCAGAAACTTTTTTATTTCTTTATAAAAAAATGTAAATTTTGTTTAAATATTTTTATTTTCATGAAATCTAATTAGAAATGTAGTTTTAAAATTTTTCGGACGATTACTTTTAAAATTATATCAAAAAAACGTTATTTTTTAGAAATAATGCGTTTTTCTTAAAAATCAAACAAAAACTGCTGTAATTTTTTTATTTCTTTATAAAAAAATGTAAATTTTGTTTAAATAATATTATTTTCATGAAATCTAATTAGAAATGTAGTTTTAAATATTTTCGGACGATTACTTTTAAAATTATATCAAAAAAACGTTATTTTTTAGAAATAATGCGTTTTTCTTAAAAATCAAACAAAAACTGCTGTAACTTTTTTATTTCTTTATAAAAAAATGTAAATTTTGTTTAAATAATTTTATTTTCATGAAATCTAATTTGAAATGTAGTTTTAAAATTAATCGGTCGATTATTTTTAAAATTATACCAAAAAAACGTTTTTCTTAAAAATCAAACTAAAACTGCTGTAACTTTTTTATTTCTTTATAAAAAAATGTAAATTTTGTTTAAATAATATTATTTTCATGAAATCTAATTAGAAATGTAGTTTTAAAATTTTTCGGACGATTACTTTTAAAATTATATCAAAAAAACGTTATTTTTTAGAAATAATGCGTTTTTCTTAAAAATCAAACAAAAACTGCTGTAACTTTTTTATTTCTTTATAAAAAAATGTAAATTTTGTTTAAATAATTTTATTTTCATGAAATCTAATTAGAAATGTAGTTTTAAAATTTTTCGGTCGATTATTTTTAAAATTATACCAAAAAAACGTTTTTCTTAAAAATCAAACTAAAACTGCTGTAACTTTTTTATTTCTTTATAAAAAAATGTAAATTTTGTTTAAATAATATTATTTTCATGAAATCTAATTAGAAATGTAGTTTTAAAATTTTTCGGACGATTACTTTTAAAATTATATCAAAAAAACGTTATTTTTTAGAAATAATGCGTTTTTCTTAAAAATCAAACAAAAACTGCTGTAACTTTTTTATTTCTTTATAAAAAAATGTAAATTTTGTTTAAATAATTTTATTTTCATGAAATCTAATTAGAAATGTAGTTTTAAAATTTTTCGGTCGATTATTTTTAAAATTATACCAAAAAAACGTTTTTCTTAAAAATCACACAAAAACTGCAGAAACTTTTTTATTTCTTTATAAAAAAATGTAAATTTTGTTTAAATAATATTATTTTCATGAAATCTAATTAGAAATGTAGTTTTAAAATTTTTCGGACGATTACTTTTAAAATTATATCAAAAAAACGTTATTTTTTAGAAATAATGCGTTTTTCTTAAAAATCAAACAAAAACTGCTGTAACTTTTTTATTTCTTTATAAAAAAATGTAAATTTTGTTTAAATAATTTTATTTTCATGAAATCTAATTAGAAATGTAGTTTTAAAATTTTTCGGTCGATTATTTTTAAAATTATACCAAAAAAACGTTTTTCTTAAAAATCAAACTAAAACTGCTGTAACTTTTTTATTTCTTTATAAAAAAATGTAAATTTTGTTTAAATAATATTATTTTCATGAAATCTAATTAGAAATGTAGTTTTAAAATTTTTCGGACGATTACTTTTAAAATTATATCAAAAAAAACGTTATTTTTTAGAAATAATGCGTTTTTCTTAAAAATCAAACAAAAACTGCTGTAACTTTTTTATTTCTTTATAAAAAAATGTAAATTTTGTTTAAATAATTTTATTTTCATGAAATCTAATTAGAAATGTAGTTTTAAAATTTTTCGGTCGATTATTTTTAAAATTATACCAAAAAAACGTTTTTCTTAAAAATCAAACTAAAACTGCTGTAACTTTTTTATTTCTTTATAAAAAAATGTAAATTTTGTTTAAATAATATTATTTTCATGAAATCTAATTAGAAATGTAGTTTTAAAATTTTTCGGACGATTACTTTTAAAATTATATCAAAAAAACGTTATTTTTTAGAAATAATGCGTTTTTCTTAAAAATCAAACAAAAACTGCTGTAACTTTTTTATTTCTTTAAAAAAAAATGTAAATTTTGTTTAAATAATTTTATTTTCATGAAATCTAATTAGAAATGTAGTTTTAAAATTTTTCGGTTGATTATTTTTAAAATTATACCAAAAAAAACGTTTTTCTTAAAAATCAAACTAAAACTGCTGTAACTTTTTTATTTCTTTATAAAAAAATGTAAATTTTGTTTAAATAATATTATTTTCATGAAATCTAATTAGAAATGTAGTTTTAAAATTTTTCGGACGATTACTTTTAAAATTATATCAAAAAAACGTTATTTTTTAGAAATAATGCGTTTTTCTTAAAAATCAAACAAAAACTGCTGTAACTTTTTTATTTCTTTATAAAAAAATGTAAATTTTGTTTAAATAATTTTATTTTCATGAAATCTAATTAGAAATGTAGTTTTAAAATTTTTCGGTCGATTATTTTTAAAATTATACCAAAAAAAACGTTTTTCTTAAAAATCACACAAAAACTGCAGAAACTTTTTTATTTCTTTATAAAAAAATGTAAATTTTGTTTAAATAATATTATTTTCATGAAATCTAATTAGAAATGTAGTTTTAAAATTTTTCGGACGATTTTTTTCTTAAAAATCAAACAAAAACTGCTGTAACTTTTTTATTTCTTTATAAAAAAATGTAAATTTGTTAAATAATTTTATTTTCATGAAATCTAATTAGAAATGTAGTTTAAAATTTTTCGGTCGATTATTTTTAAAATTATACCAAAAAAACGTTTTTCTTAAAATCAAACTAAAACTGCTGTAACTTTTTTATTTCTTATAAAAAAATGTAAATTTTGTTTAAATAATATTATTTTCATGAAATCTAATTAGAAATGTAGTTTAAAATTTTTCGGACGATTACTTTTAAAATTATATCAAAAAACGTTATTTTTTAGAAATAATGCGTTTTTCTTAAAAATCAAACAAAAACTGCTGTAACTTTTTTATTTCTTTATAAAAAAATGTAAATTTTGTTTAAATAATTTTATTTTCATGAAATCTAATTAGAAATGTAGTTTTAAAATTTTTCGGTCGATTATTTTTAAAATTATACCAAAAAAAAACGTTTTTCTTAAAAATCAAACTAAAACTGCTGTAACTTTTTATTTCTTTATAAAAAAATGTAAATTTTGTTTAAATAATATTATTTTCATGAAATCTAATTAGAAATGTAGTTTTAAAATTTTCGGACGATTACTTTTAAAATTATATCAAAAAACGTTATTTTTTAGAAATAATGCGTTTTTCTTAAAAATCAAACAAAAACTGCTGTAACTTTTTTATTTCTTTATAAAAAAATGTAAATTTTGTTTAAATAATTTTATTTTCATGAAATCTAATTAGAAATGTAGTTTTAAAATTTTTCGGTCGATTATTTTTAAAATTATATTAAAAAAACGTTTTTCTTAAAAATCACACAAAAACTGCAGAAACTTTTTTATTTCTTTATATAAAAATGCAAATTTTGTTTAAATAATTTTATTTTCATAAAATCTAATTAGAAATGTAGTTTAAAATTTTTCGGACGATTACTTTTAAAATTATATCAAAAAAACGTTATTTTTTAGAAATAATGCGTTTTTCTTAAAAATCAAACAAAAACTGCTGTAACTTTTTTATTTCTTTATAAAAAAATGTAAATTTTGTTTAAATAATATTATTTTCATGAAATCTAATTAGAAATGTAGTTTTAAAATTTTTCGGACGATTACTTTTAAAATTATATCAAAAAAACGTTATTTTTTAGAAATAATGCGTTTTTCTTAAAAATCAAACAAAAACTGCTGTAACTTTTTTATTTCTGTATAAAAAAATGTAAATTTTGTTTAAATAATTTTATTTTCATGAAATCTAATTAGAAATGTAGTTTTAAAATTAATCGGTCGATTATTTTTAAAATTATACCAAAAAAACGTTTTTCTTAAAAATGACACAAAAACTGCAGAAACTTTTTTATTTCTTTATAAAAAAATGTAAATTTGTTAAATAATATTATTTTCATGAAATCTAATTAGAAATGTAGTTTTAAAATTTTTCGGACGATTACTTTTAAAATTATATCAAAAAAAACGTTATTTTTTAGAAATAATGCGTTTTTCTTAAAATCAAACAAAAACTGCTGTAACTTTTTTATTTCTTTATAAAAAATGTAAATTTTGTTTAAATAATTTTATTTTCATGAAATCTAATTAGAAATGTAGTTTTAAAATTTTTCGGTCGATTATTTTTAAAATTATACCAAAAAAACGTTTTTCTTAAAAATCAAACTAAAACTGCTGTAACTTTTTTATTTCTTTATAAAAAATGTAAATTTTGTTTAAATAATATTATTTTCATGAAATCTAATTAGAAATGTAGTTTTAAAATTTTCCGGACGATTACTTTTAAAATTATATCAAAAAAACGTTATTTTTTAGAAATAATGCGTTTTCTTAAAAATCAAACAAAAACTGCTGTAACTTTTTTATTTCTTTATAAAAAAATGTAAATTTTGTTTAAATAATTTTATTTTCATGAAATCTAATTAGAAATGTAGTTTTAAAATTTTTCGGTCGATTATTTTTAAAATTATACCAAAAAAACGTTTTTCTTAAAAATCAAACTAAAACTGCTGTAACTTTTTTATTTCTTTATAAAAAAAATGTAAATTTTGTTTAAATAATATTATTTTCATGAAATCTAATTAGAAATGTAGTTTTAAAATTTTTCGGACGATTACTTTTAAAATTATATCAAAAAAACGTTATTTTTTAGAAATAATGCGTTTTTCTTAAAATCAAACAAAAACTGCTGTAACTTTTTTATTTCTTTATAAAAAATGTAAATTTTGTTTAAATAATTTTATTTTCATGAAATCTAATTAGAAATGTAGTTTTAAAATTTTTCGGTCGATTATTTTTAAAATTATACCAAAAAAAACGTTTTTCTTAAAAATCACACAAAACTGCAGAAACTTTTTTATTTCTTTATAAAAAAAATGTAAATTTTGTTTAAATAATATTATTTTCATGAAATCTAATTAGAAATGTAGTTTTAAAATTTTTCGGACGATTACTTTTAAAATTATATCAAAAAAACGTTATTTTTAGAAATAATGCGTTTTTCTTAAAAATCAAACAAAAACTGCTGTAACTTTTTTATTTCTTTATAAAAAAATGTAAATTTTGTTTAAATAATTTTATTTTCATGAAATCTAATTAGAAATGTAGTTTTAAAATTTTTCGGTCGATTATTTTTAAAATTATACCAAAAAAACGTTTTTCTTAAAAATCAAACTAAAACTGCTGTAACTTTTTTATTTCTTTATAAAAAAATGTAAATTTTGTTTAAATAATATTATTTTCATGAAATCTAATTAGAAATGTAGTTTTAAAATTTTTCGGACGATTACTTTTAAAATTATATCAAAAAAACGTTATTTTTTAGAAATAATGCGTTTTTCTTAAAAATCAAACAAAAACTGCTGTAACTTTTTTATTTCTTTATAAAAAAATGTAAATTTTGTTTAAATAATTTTATTTTCATGAAATCTAATTAGAAATGTAGTTTTAAAATTTTTCGGTCGATTATTTTTAAAATTATACCAAAAAACGTTTTTCTAAAAATCAAACTAAAACTGCTGTAACTTTTTTATTTCTTTATAAAAAATGTAAATTTTGTTTAAATAATATTATTTTCATGAAATCTAATTAGAAATGTAGTTTTAAAATTTTTCGGACGATTACTTTTAAAATTATATCAAAAAAACGTTATTTTTTAGAAATAATGCGTTTTTCTTAAAATCAAACAAAAACTGCTGTAACTTTTTTATTTCTTTATAAAAAAATGTAAATTTTGTTTAAATAATTTTATTTTCATGAAATCTAATTAGAAATGTAGTTTTAAAATTTTTCGGTCGATTATTTTTAAAATTATACCAAAAAAAACATTTTTCTTAAAAATCACACAAAAACTGCAGAAACTTTTTTATTTCTTTATATAAAAATGCAAATTTTGTTTAAATAATTTTATTTTCATGAAATCTAATTAGAAATGTAGTTTAAAATTTTTCGGACGATTACTTTTAAAATTATATCAAAAAAACGTTATTTTTTAGAAATAATGCGTTTTCTTAAAAATCAAACAAAAACTGCTGTAACTTTTTTATTTCTTTATAAAAAAATGTAAATTTTGTTTAAATAATTTTATTTTCATGAAATCTAATTAGAAATGTAGTTTTAAAATTTTCGGTCGATTATTTTTAAAATTATACCAAAAAAAACGTTTTTCTTAAAATCAAACTAAAACTGCTGTAACTTTTTATTTCTTTATAAAAAAATGTAAATTTTGTTTAAATAATATTATTTTCATGAAATCTAATTAGAAATGTAGTTTTAAAATTTTTCGGACGATTACTTTTAAAATTATATCAAAAAAACGTTATTTTTAGAAATAATGCGTTTTTCTTAAAAATCAAACAAAAACTGCTGTAACTTTTTTATTTCTTTATAAAAAAATGTAAATTTTGTTTAAATAATTTTATTTTCATGAAATCTAATTAGAAATGTAGTTGTAAATTTTTCGGTCGATTATTTTTAAAATTATACCAAAAAAACGTTTTTCTTAAAAATCAAACTAAAACTGCTGTAACTTTTTTATTTCTTTATAAAAAAATGTAAATTTTGTTTAAATAATATTATTTTCATGAAATCTAATTAGAAATGTAGTTTTAAAATTTTTCGGACGATTACTTTTAAAATTATATCAAAAAAACGTTATTTTTTAGAAATAATGCGTTTTTCTTAAAAATCAAACAAAAACTGCTGTAACTTTTTTATTTCTTTATAAAAAAATGTAAATTTTGTTTAAATAAATTTATTTTCATGAAATCTAATTAGAAATGTAGTTTAAAAATTTTTCGGTCGATTATTTTTAAAATTATACCAAAAAAACGTTTTTCTTAAAAATCACACAAAAACTGCAGAAACTTTTTTATTTCTTTATATAAAAATGCAAATTTTGTTTAAATAATTTTATTTTCATGAAATCTAATTAGAAATGTAGTTTTAAAATTTTTCGGACGATTACTTTTAAAATTATATCAAAAAAACGTTATTTTTTAGAAATAATGCGTTTTTCTTAAAAATCAAACAAAAACTGCTGTAACTTTTTTATTTCTTTATAAAAAAATGTAAATTTTGTTTAAATAATTTTATTTTCATGAAATCTAATTAGAAATGTAGTTTTAAAATTTTTCGGTCGATTATTTTTAAAATTATACCAAAAAAAACGTTTTTCTTAAAAATCAAACTAAAACTGCTGTAACTTTTTTATTTCTTTATAAAAAAATGTAAATTTTGTTTAAATAATATTATTTTCATGAAATCTAATTAGAAATGTAGTTTTAAAATTTTTCGACGATTACTTTTAAAATTATATCAAAAAAACGTTATTTTTTAGAAATAATGCGTTTTTCTTAAAAATCAAACAAAAACTGCTGTAACTTTTTTATTTCTTTATAAAAAAATGTAAATTTTGTTTAAATAATTTATTTTCATGAAATCTAATTAGAAATGTAGTTTTAAAATTTTTCGGTCGATTATTTTTAAATTATACCAAAAAAACGTTTTTCTTAAAAATCACACAAAAACTGCAGAAACTTTTTTATTTCTTTATAAAAAAATGTAAATTTTGTTTAAATAATTTTATTTTCATGAAATCTAATTAGAAATGTAGTTTTAAAATTTTTCGGACGATTACTTTTAAAATTATATCAAAAAAACGTTATTTTTTAGAAATAATGCGTTTTTCTTAAAAATCAAACAAAAACTTATGTAACTTTTTTATTTCTTTATAAAAAAATGTAAATTTTGTTTAAATAATTTTATTTTCATGAAATCTAATTAGAAATGTAGTTTAAAATTTTTCGGTCGATTATTTTTAAAATTATACCAAAAAAACGTTTTCTTAAAAATCAAACTAAAACTGCTGTAACTTTTTTATTTCTTTATAAAAAAATGTAAATTTTGTTTAAATAATATTATTTTCATGAAATCTAATTAGAAATGTAGTTTTAAAATTTTTCGGACGATTACTTTTAAAATTATATCAAAAAAACCTTATTTTTTAGAAATAATGCGTTTTTCTTAAAAATCAAACAAAAACTGCTGTAACTTTTTTATTTCTTTATAAAAAAATGTAAATTTTGTTTAATAATTTTATTTTCATGAAATCTAATTAGAAATGTAGTTTAAAATTTTTCGGTCGATTATTTTAAAATTATACCAAAAAAACGTTTTCTTAAAAATCAAACTAAAACTGCTGTAACTTTTTATTTCTTTATAAAAAAATGTAAATTTTGTTTAAATAATATTATTTTCATGAAATCTAATTAGAAATGTAGTTTTAAAATTTTTCGGACGATTACTTTTAAAATTATATCAAAAAAACGTTATTTTTTAGAAATAATGCGTTTTCTTAAAAATCAAACAAAAACTGCTGTAACTTTTTTATTTCTTTATAAAAAAATGTAAATTTTGTTTAAATAATTTTATTTTCATGAAATCTAATTAGAAATGTAGTTTTAAAATTTTTCGGTCG
>CAXARA010001508.1:0-32222 GCA_963971135.1 Stenus bimaculatus
GTCCGAAAAATTTTAAAACTACATTTCTAATTAGATTTCATGAAAATAATATTATTTAAACAAAATTTACATTTTTTTATAAAGAAATAAAAAAGTTTCTGCAGTTTTTGTGTGATTTTTAAGAAAAACGTTTTTTTGGTATAATTTTAAAAATAATCGACCGAAAAATTTTAAAACTACATTTCTAATTAGATTTCATGAAAATAAAATTATTTAAACAAAATTTACATTTTTTTATAAAGAAATAAAAAAGTTACAGCAGTTTTTGTTTGATTTTTAAGAAAAACGCATTATTTCTAAAAAATAACGTTTTTTTGATATAATTTTAAAAGTAATCGTCCGAAAAATTTTAAAACTACATTTCTAATTAGATTTCATGAAAATAATATTAGTTAAACAAAATTTACATTTTTTTATAAAGAAATAAAAAAGTTTCTGCAGTTTTTGTGTGATTTTTAAGAAAAACGTTTTTTTTGGTATAATTTTAAAAATAATCGACCGAAAAATTTTAAAACTACATTTCTAATTAGATTTCATGAAAATAAAATTATTTAAACAAAATTTACATTTTTTTATAAAGAAATAAAAAAGTTACAGCAGTTTTTGTTTGATTTTTAAGAAAAACGCATTATTTCTAAAAAATAACGTTTTTTTGATATAATTTTAAAAGTAATCGTCCGAAAAATTTTAAAACTACATTTCTAATTAGATTTCATAAAAATAATATTATTTAAACAAAATTTACATTTTTTTATAAAGAAATATAAAAGTTACAGCAGTTTTTGTTTGATTTTTAAGAAAAACGCATTATTTCTAAAAAATAACGTTTTTTTGATATAATTTTAAAAGTAATCGTCCGAAAAATTTTAAAACTACATTTCTAATTAGATTTCATGAAAATAATATTATTTAAACAAAATTTACATTTTTTTATAAAGAAATAAAAAAGTTTCTGCAGTTTTTGTGTGATTTTTAAGAAAAACGTTTTTTTGGTATAATTTTAAAAATAATCGACCGAAAAATTTTAAAACTACATTTCTAATTAGATTTCATGAAAATAAAATTATTTAAACAAAATTTACATTTTTTTATAAAGAAATAAAAAAGTTACAGCAGTTTTTGTTTGATTTTTAAGAAAAACGCATTATTTCTAAAAAATAACGTTTTTTTGATATAATTTTAAAAGTAATCGTCCGAAAAATTTTAAAACTACATTTCTAATTAGATTTCATGAAAATAATATTATTTAAACAAAATTTACATTTTTTTATAAAGAAATAAAAAAGTTTCTGCAGTTTTTGTGTGATTTTTAAGAAAAACGTTTTTTTGGTATAATTTTAAAAATAATCGACCGAAAAATTTTAAAACTACATTTCTAATTAGATTTCATGAAAATAAAATTATTTAAACAAAATTTACATTTTTTTATAAAGAAATAAAAAAGTTACAGCAGTTTTTGTTTGATTTTTAAGAAAAACGCATTATTTCTAAAAAATAACGTTTTTTTGATATAATTTTAAAAGTAATCGTCCGAAAAATTTTAAAACTACATTTCTAATTAGATTTCATTAAAATAATATTATTTAAACAAAATTTACATTTTTTTATAAAAAAATAAAAAAGTTTCTGCAGTTTTTGTGTGATTTTTAAGAAAAACGTTTTTTTGGTATAATTTTAAAAATAATCGACCGAAAAATTTTAAAACTACATTTCTAATTAGATTTCATGAAAATAAAATTATTTAAACAAAATTTACATTTTTTTATAAAGAAATAAAAAAGTTACAGCAGTTTTTGTTTGATTTTTAAGAAAAACGCATTATTTCTAAAAAATAACGTTTTTTTGATATAATTTTAAAAGTAATCGTCCGAAAAATTTTAAAACTACATTTCTAATTAGATTTCATGAAAATAAAATTATTTAAACAAAATTTACATTTTTTTATAAAGAAATAAAAAAGTTTCTGCAGTTTTTGTGTGATTTTTAAGAAAAACGTTTTTTTGGTATAATTTTAAAAATAATCGACCGAAAAATTTTAAAACTACATTTCTAATTAGATTTCATGAAAATAAAATTATTTAAACAAAATTTACATTTTTTTATAAAGAAATAAAAAAGTTACAGCAGTTTTTGTTTGATTTTTAAGAAAAACGCATTATTTCTAAAAAATAACGTTTTTTTGATATAATTTTAAAAGTAATCGTCCGAAAAATTTTAAAACTACATTTCTAATTAGATTTCATGAAAATAATATTATTTAAACAAAATTTACATTTTTTTATAAAGAAATAAAAAAGTTACAGCAGTTTTAGTTTGATTTTTAAGAAAAACGTTTTTTTGTTATAATTTTAAAAATAATCGACCGAAAAATTTTAAAACTACATTTCTAATTAGATTTCATGAAAATAAAATTATTTAAACAAAATTTTCATTTTTTTATAAAGAAATAAAAAAGTTACAGCAGTTTTTGTTTGATTTTTAAGAAAAACGCATTATTTCGAAAAAATAACGTTTTTTTGATATAATTTTAAAAGTAATCGTCCGAAAAATTTTAAAACTACATTTCTAATTAGATTTCATGAAAATAAAATTATTTAAACAAAATTTACATTTTTTTATAAAGAAATAAAAAAGTTTCTGCAGTTTTTGTGTGATTTTTAAGAAAAACGTTTTTTTGGTATAATTTTAAAAATAATCGACCGAAAAATTTTAAAACTACATTTCTAATTAGATTTCATGAAAATAAAATTATTTAAACAAAATTTACATTTTTTTATAAAGAAATAAAAAAGTTACAGCAGTTTTTGTTTGATTTTTAAGAAAAACGCATTATTTCTAAAAAATAACGTTTTTTTGATATAATTTTAAAAGTAATCGTCCGAAAAATTTTAAAACTACATTTCTAATTAGATTTCATGTAAATAATATTATTTAAACAAAATTTACATTTTTTTATAAAGAAATAAAAAAGTTACAGCAGTTTTAGTTTGATTTTTAAGAAAAACGTTTTTTTGGTATAATTTTAAAAATAATCGACCGAAAAATTTTAAAACTACATTTCTAATTAGATTTCATGAAAATAAAATTATTTAAACAAAATTTACATTTTTTTATAAAGAAATAAAAAAGTTACAGCAGTTTTTGTTTGATTTTTAAGAAAAACGCATTATTTCTAAAAAATAACGTTTTTTTGATATAATTTTAAAAGTAATCGTCCGAAAAATTTTAAAACTACATTTCTAATTAGATTTCATGAAAATAAAATTATTTAAACAAATATTACATTTTTTTATAAAGAAATAAAAAAGTTTCTGCAGTTTTTGTGTGATTTTTAAGAAAAACGTTTTTTTGGTATAATTTTAAAAATAATCGACCGAAAAATTTTAAAACTACATTTCTAATTAGATTTCATGAAAATAAAATTATTTAAACAAAATTTACATTTTTTTATAAAGAAATAAAAAAGTTACAGCAGTTTTTGTTTGATTTTTAAGAAAAACGCATTATTTCTAAAAAATAACGTTTTTTTGATATAATTTTAAAAGTAATCGTCCGAAAAATTTTAAAACTACATTTCTAATTAGATTTCATGAAAATAATATTATTTAAACAAAATTTACATTTTTTTATAAAGAAATAAAAAAGTTACAGCAGTTTTAGTTTGATTTTTAAGAAAAACGTTTTTTTGATATAATTTTAAAAATAATCGACCGAAAAATTTTAAAACTACATTTCTAATTAGATTTCATGAAAATAAAATTATTTAAACAAAATTTACATTTTTTTATAAAGAAATAAAAAAGTTACAGCAGTTTTTGTTTGATTTTTAAGAAAAACGCATTATTTCTAAAAAATAACGTTTTTTTGATATAATTTTAAAAGTAATCGTCCGAAAAATTTTAAAACTACATTTCTAATTAGATTTCATGAAAATAAAATTATTTAAACAAAATTTAGATTTTTTTATAAAGAAATAAAAAAGTTACAGCAGTTTTAGTTTGATTTTTAAGAAAAACGTTTTTTTTGATATAATTTTAAAAATAATCGACCGAAAAATTTTAAAACTACATTTCTAATTAGATTTCATGAAAATAAAATTATTTAAACAAAATTTACATTTTTTTATAAAGAAATAAAAAAGTTACAGCAGTTTTTGTTTGATTTTTAAGAAAAACGCATTATTTCTAAAAAATAACGTTTTTTTGATATAATTTTAAAAGTAATCGTCCGAAAAATTTTAAAACTACATTTCTAATTAGATTTCATGAAAATAAAATTATTTAAACAAAATTTACATTTTTTTATAAAGAAATAAAAAAGTTACAGCAGTTTTTGTTTGATTTTTAAGAAAAACGCATTATTTCTAAGAAATAACGTTTTTTTGATATAATTTTAAAAGTAATCGTCCGAAAAATTTTAAAACTACATTTCTAATTAGATTTCATGAAAATAATATTATTTAAACAAAATTTACATTTTTTTATAAAGAAATAAAAAAGTTACAGCAGTTTTAGTTTGATTTTTAAGAAAAACGTTTTTTTGGTATAATTTTAAAAATAATCGACCGAAAAATTTTAAAACTACATTTCTAATTAGATTTCATGAAAATAAAATTATTTAAACAAAATTTACATTTTTTTATAAAGAAATAAAAAAGTTACAGCAGTTTTTGTTTGATTTTTAAGAAAAACGCATTATTTCTAAAAAATAACGTTTTTTTGATATAATTTTAAAAGTAATCGTCCGAAAAATTTTAAAACTACATTTCTAATTAGATTTCATGAAAATAATATTATTTAAACAAAATTTACATTTTTTTAAAAAGAAATAAAAAAGTTACAGCAGTTTTTGTTTGATTTTTAAGAAAAACGCATTATTTCTAAAAAATAACGTTTTTTTGATATAATTTTAAAAGTAATCGTCCGAAAAATTTTAAAACTACATTTCTAATTAGATTTCATGAAAATAATATTATTTAAACAAAATTTACATTTTTTTATAAATAAATAAAAAAGTTACAGCAGTTTTAGTTTGATTTTTAAGAAAAACGTTTTTTTGGTATAATTTTAAAAATAATCGACCGAAAAATTTTAAAACTACATTTCTAATTAGATTTCATGAAAATAAAATTATTTAAACAAAATTTACATTTTTTTATAAAGAAATAAAAAAGTTACAGCAGTTTTTGTTTGATTTTTAAGAAAAATGCATTATTTCTAAAAAATAACGTTTTTTTGATATAATTTTAAAAGTAATCGTCCGAAAAATTTTAAAACTACATTTCTAATTAGATTTCATGAAAATAATATTATTTAAACAAAATTTACATTTTTTTATAAAGAAATAAAAAAGTTACAGCAGTTTTAGTTTGATTTTTAAGAAAAACGTTTTTTTGGTATAATTTTAAAAATAATCGACCGAAAAATTTTAAAACTACATTTCTAATTAGATTTCATGAAAATAAAATTATTTAAACAAAATTTACATTTTTTTATAAAGAAATAAAAAAGTTACAGCAGTTTTTGTTTGATTTTTAAGAAAAACGCATTATTTCTAAAAAATAACGTTTTTTTGATATAATTTTAAAAGTAATCGTCCGAAAAATTTTAAAACTACATTTCTAATTAGATTTCATGAAAATAATATTATTTAAATAAAATTTACATTTCTTTATAAAGAAATAAAAAAGTTACAGCAGTTTTAGTTTGATTTTTAAGAAAAACGTTTTTTTGGTATAATTTTAAAAATAATCGACCGAAAAATTTTAAAACTACATTTCTAATTAGATTTCATGAAAATAAAATTATTTAAACAAAATTTACATTTTTTTATAAAGAAATAAAAAAGTTACAGCAGTTTTAGTTTGATTTTTAAGAAAAACGTTTTTTTGGTATAATTTTAAAAATAATCATGAAAATAAAATTATTTAAACAAAATTTACATTTTTTTATAAAGAAATAAAAAAGTTACAGCAGTTTTTGTTTGATTTTTAAGAAAAACGCATTATTTCTAAAAAATAACGTTTTTTTGATATAATTTTAAAAGTAATCGTCCGAAAAATTTTAAAACTACATTTCTAATTAGATTTCATGAAAATAATATTATTTAAACAAAATTTACATTTTTTTATAAAGAAATAAAAAAGTTTCTGCAGTTTTTGTGTGATTTTTAAGAAAAACGTTTTTTTGGTATAATTTTAAAAATAATCGACCGAAAAATTTTAAAACTACATTTCTAATTAGATTTCATGAAAATAAAATTATTTAAACAAAATTTACATTTTTTTATAAAGAAATAAAAAAGTTACAGCAGTTTTTGTTTGATTTTTAAGAAAAACGCATTATTTCTAAAAAATAACGTTTTTTTGATATAATTTTAAAAGTAATCGTCCGAAAAATTTTAAAACTACATTTCTAATTAGATTTCATGAAAATAATATTATTTAAACAAAATTTACATTTTTTTATAAAGAAATAAAAAAGTTACAGCAGTTTTAGTTTGATTTTTAAGAAAAACGTTTTTTTGGTATAATTTTAAAAATAATCGACCGAAAAATTTTAAAACTACATTTCTAATTAGATTTCATGAAAATAAAATTATTTAAACAAAATTAACATTTTTTTATAAAGAAATAAAAAAGTTACAGCAGTTTTTGTTTGATTTTTAAGAAAAACGCATTATTTCTAAAAAATAACGTTTTTTTGATATAATTTTAAAAGTAATCGTCCGAAAAATTTTAAAACTACATTTCTAATTAGATTTCATGAAAATAATATTATTTAAACAAAATTTACATTTTTTTATAAAGAAATAAAAAAGTTTCTGCAGTTTTTGTGTGATTTTTAAGAAAAACGTTTTTTTGGTATAATTTTAAAAATAATCGACCGAAAAATTTTAAAGCTACATTTCTAATTAGATTTCATGAAAATAAAATTATTTAAACAAAATTTACATTTTTTTATAAAGAAATAAAAAAGTTACAGCAGTTTTTGTTTGATTTTTAAGAAAAACGCATTATTTCTAAAAAATAACGTTTTTTTGATATAATTTTAAAAGTAATCGTCCGAAAAATTTTAAAACTACATTTCTAATTAGATTTCATGAAAATAAAATTATTTAAACAAAATTTACATTTTTTTATAAAGAAATAAAAAAGTTTCTGCAGTTTTTGTGTGATTTTTAAGAAAAACGTTTTTTTGGTATAATTTTAAAAATAATCGACCGAAAAATTTTAAAACTACATTTCTAATTAGATTTCATGAAAATAAAATTATTTAAACAAAATTTACATTTTTTTATAAAGAAATAAAAAAGTTACAGCAGTTTTTGTTTGATTTTTAAGAAAAACGCATTATTTCTAAAAAATAACGTTTTTTTGATATAATTTTAAAAGTAATCGTCCGAAAAATTTTAAAACTACATTTCTAATTAGATTTCATGAAAATAATATTATTTAAACAAAATTTACATTTTTTTATAAAGAAATAAAAAAGTTACAGCAGTTTTAGTTTGATTTTTAAGAAAAACGTTTTTTTGGTATAATTTTAAAAATAATCGACCGAAAAATTTTAAAACTACATTTCTAATTAGATTTCATGAAAATAAAATTATTTAAACAAAATTTACATTTTTTTATAAAGAAATAAAAAAGTTACAGCAGTTTTTGTTTGATTTTTAAGAAAAACGCATTATTTCTAAAAAATAACGTTTTTTTGATATAATTTTAAAAGTAATCATCCGAAAAATTTTAAAACTAGATTTCTAATTAGATTTCATGAAAATAATATTATTTAAACAAAATTTACATTTTTTTATAAAGAAATAAAAAAGTTTCTGCAGTTTTTGTGTGATTTTTAAGAAAAACGTTTTTTTGGTATAATTTTAAAAATAATTGACCGAAAAATTTTGAAACTACATTTCTAATTAGATTTTATGAAAATAAAATTATTTAAACAAAATTTACATTTTTTTATAAAGAAATAAAAAAGTTACAGCAGTTTTTGTTTGATTTTTAAGAAAAACGCATTATTTCTAAAAAATAACGTTTTTTTGATATAATTTTAAAAGTAATCGTCCGAAAAATTTTAAAACTACATTTCTAATTAGATTTCATGAAAATAAAATTATTTAAACAAAATTTACATTTTTTTATAAAGAAATAAAAAAGTTTCTGCAGTTTTTGTGTGATTTTTAAGAAAAATGTTTTTTTGGTATAATTTTAAAAATAATCGACCGAAAAATTTTAAAACTACATTTCTAATTAGATTTCATGAAAATAAAATTATTTAAACAAAATTTACATTTTTTTATAAAGAAATAAAAAAGTTACAGCAGTTTTAGTTTGATTTTTAAGAAAAACGTTTTTTTGGTATAATTTTAAAAATAATCATGAAAATAAAATTATTTAAACAAAATTTACATTTTTTTATAAAGAAATAAAAAAGTTACAGCAGTTTTTGTTTGATTTTTAAGAAAAACGCATTATTTCTAAAAAAATAACGTTTTTTTGATATAATTTTAAAAGTAATCGTCCGAAAACTTTTAAAACTACATTTCTAATTAGATTTCATGAAAATAATATTATTTAAACAAAATTTACATTTTTTTATAAAGAAATAAAAAAGTTACAGCAGTTTTAGTTTAATTTTTAAGAAAAACGTTTTTTTGGTATAATTTTAAAAATAATCGCCCGAAAAATTTTAAAACTACATTTCTAATTAGATTTCATGAAAATAAAATTATTTAAACAAAATTTACATTTTTTATAAAGAAATAAAAAAGTTACAGCAGTTTTTGTTTGATTTTTAAGAAAAACGCATTATTTCTAAAAAATAACGTTTTTTTGATATAATTTTAAAAGTAATCGTCCGAAAAATTTTAAAACTACATTTCTAATTAGATTTCATGAAAATAATATTATTTAAACAAAATTTACATTTTTTTATAAAGAAATAAAAAAGTTACAGCAGTTTTAGTTTGATTTTTAAGAAAAACGTTTTTTTGGTATAATTTTAAAAATAATCGACCGAAAAATTTTAAAACCACATTTCTAATTAGATTTCATGAAAATAAAATTATTTAAACAAAATTTACATTTTTTTATAAAGAAATAAAAAAGTTACAGCAGTTTTTGTTTGATTTTTAAGAAAAACGCATTATTTCTAAAAAATAACGTTTTTTTGATATAATTTTAAAAGTAATCGTCCGAAAAATTTTAAAACTACACTTCCAATTAGATTTCATGAAAATAAAATTATTTAAACAAAATTTACATTTTTTTATAAAGAAATAAAAAAGTTTCTGCAGTTTTTGTGTGATTTTTAAGAAAAACGTTTTTTTGGTATAATTTTAAAAATAATCGACCGAAAAATTTTAAAACTACATTTCTAATTAGATTTCATGAAAATAAAATTATTTAAACAAAATTTACATTTTTTTATAAAGAAATAAAAAAGTTACAGCAGTTTTTGTTTGATTTTTAAGAAAAACGCATTATTTCTAAAAAATAACGTTTTTTTGATATAATTTTAAAAGTAATCGTCCGAAAAATTTTAAAACTACATTTCTAATTAGATTTCATGAAAATAAAATTATTTAAACAAAATTTACATTTTTTTATAAAGAAATAAAAAAGTTTCTGCAGTTTTTGTGTGATTTTTAAGAAAAACGTTTTTTTGGTATAATTTTAAAAATAATCGACCGAAAAATTTTAAAACTACATTTCTAATTAGATTTCATGAAAATAAAATTATTTAAACAAAATTTACATTTTTTTATAAAGAAATAAAAAAGTTACAGCAGTTTTTGTTTGATTTTTAAGAAAAACGCATTATTTCTAAAAAATAACGTTTTTTTGATATAATTTTAAAAGTAATCGTCCGAAAAATTTTAAAACTACATTTCTAATTAGATTTCATGAAAATAATATTATTTAAACAAAATTTACATTTTTTTATAAAGAAATAAAAAAGTTACAGCAGTTTTAGTTTGATTTTTAAGAAAAACGTTTTTTTGGTATAATTTTAAAAATAATCGACCGAAAAATTTTAAAACTACATTTCTAATTAGATTTCATGAAAATAAAATTATTTAAACAAAATTTACATTTTTTTATATAGAAATAAAAAAGTTACAGCAGTTTTTGTTTGATTTTTAAGAAAAACGCATTATTTCTAAAAAATAACGTTTTTTTGATATAATTTTAAAAGTAATCGTCCGAAAAATTTTAAAACTACATTTCTAATTAGATTTCATGAAAATAAAATTATTTAATTAAAATTTACATTTTTTTATAAAGAAATAAAAAAGTTTCTGCAGTTTTTGTGTGATTTTTAAGAAAAATGTTTTTTTGGTATAATTTTAAAAATAATCGACCGAAAAATTTTAAAACTACATTTCTAATTAGATTTCATGAAAATAAAATTATTTAAACAAAATTTACATTTTTTTATAAAGAAATAAAAAAGTTACAGCAGTTTTTGTTTGATTTTTAAGAAAAACGCATTATTTCTAAAAAATAACGTTTTTTTGATATAATTTTAAAAGTAATCGTCCGAAAAATTTTAAAACTACATTTCTAATTAGATTTCATGAAAATAAAATTATTTAAACAAAATTTACATTTTTTTATAAAGAAATAAAAAAGTTTCTGCAGTTTTTGTGTGATTTTTAAGAAAAACGTTTTTTTGGTATAATTTTAAAAATAATCGACCGAAAAATTTTAAAACTACATTTCTAATTAGATTTCATGAAAATAAAATTATTTAAACAAAATTTACATTTTTTTATAAAGAAATAAAAAAGTTACAGCAGTTTTTGTTTGATTTTTAAGAAAAACGCATTATTTCTAAAAAATAACGTTTTTTTGATATAATTTTAAAAGTAATCGTCCGAAAAATTTTAAAACTACATTTCTAATTAGATTTCATGAAAATAAAATTATTTAAACAAAATTTGCATTTTTATATAAAGAAATAAAAAAGTTTCTGCAGTTTTTGTGTGATTTTTAAGAAAAACGTTTTTTTGGTATAATTTTAAAAATAATCGACCGAAAAATTTTAAAACTACATTTCTAATTAGATTTCATGAAAATAAAATTATTTAAACAAAATTTACATTTTTTTATAAAGAAATAAAAAAGTTACAGCAGTTTTTGTTTGATTTTTAAGAAAAACGCATTATTTCTAAAAAATAACGTTTTTTTGATATAATTTTAAAAGTAATCGTCCGAAAAATTTTAAAACTACATTTCTAATTAGATTTCATGAAAATAATATTATTTAAACCAAATTTACATTTTTTTATAAAGAAATAAAAAAGTTACAGCAGTTTTAGTTTGATTTTTAAGAAAAACGTTTTTTTGGTATAATTTTAAAAATAATCGACCGAAAAATTTTAAAACTACATTTCTAATTAGATTTCATGAAAATAAAATTATTTAAACAAAATTTACATTTTTTTATAAAGAAATAAAAAAGTTACAGCAGTTTTTGTTTGATTTTTAAGAAAAACGCATTATTTCTAAAAAATAACGTTTTTTTGATATAATTTTAAAAGTAATCGTCCGAAAAATTTTAAAACTACATTTCTAATTAGATTTCATGAAAATAATATTATTTAAACAAAATTTACATTTTTTTATAAAGAAATAAAAAAGTTACAGCAGTTTTAGTTTGATTTTTAAGAAAAACGTTTTTTTGGTATAATTTTAAAAATAATCTACCGAAAAATTTTAAAACTACATTTCTAATTAGATTTCATGAAAATAAAATTATTTAAACAAAATTTACATTTTTTTATAAAGAAATAAAAAAGTTACAGCAGTTTTTGTTTGATTTTTAAGAAAAACGCATTATTTCTAAAAAATAACGTTTTTTTGATATAATTTTAAAAGTAATCGTCCGAAAAATTTTAAAACTACATTTATAATTAGATTTCATGAAAATAATATTATTTAAACAAAATTTACATTTTTTTATAAAGAAATAAAAAAGTTACAGCAGTTTTAGTTTGATTTTTAAGAAAAACGTTTTTTTGGTATAATTTTAAAAATAATCGACCGAAAAATTTTAAAACTACATTTCTAATTAGATTTCATGAAAATAAAATTATTTAAACAAAATTTACATTTTTTTATAAAGAAATAAAAAAGTTACAGCAGTTTTTGTTTGATTTTTAAGAAAAACGCATTATTTCTAAAAAATAACGTTTTTTTGATATAATTTTAAAAGTAATCGTCCGAAAAATTTTAAAACTACATTTCTAATTAGATTTCATGAAAATAATATTATTTAAACAAAATTTACATTTCTTTATAAAGAAATAAAAAAGTTACAGCAGTTTTAGTTTGATTTTTAAGAAAAACGTTTTTTTGGTATAATTTTAAAAATAATCGACCGAAAAATTTTAAAACTACATTTCTAATTAGATTTCATGAAAATAAAATTATTTAAACAAAATTTACATTTTTTTATAAAGAAATAAAAAAGTTACAGCAGTTTTAGTTTGATTTTTAAGAAAAACGTTTTTTTGGTATAATTTTAAAAATAATCGACCGAAAAATTTTAAAACTACATTTCTAATTAGATTTCATGAAAATAAAATTATTTAAACAAAATTTACATTTTTTTATAAAGAAATAAAAAAGTTACAGCAGTTTTTGTGTGATTTTTAAGAAAAACGTTTTTTTGGTATAATTTTAAAAATAATCGACCGAAAAATTTTAAAACTACATTTCTAATTAGATTTCATGAAAATAAAATTATTTAAACAAAATTTACATTTTTTTATAAAGAAATAAAAAAGTTACAGCAGTTTTTGTTTGATTTTTAAGAAAAACGCATTATTTCTAAAAAATAACGTTTTTTTGATATAATTTTAAAAGTAATCGTCCGAAAAATTTTAAAACTACATTTCTAATTAGATTTCATGAAAATAATATTATTTAAACAAAATTTACATTTTTTTATAAAGAAATAAAAAAGTTACAGCAGTTTTAGTTTGATTTTTAAGAAAAACGTTTTTTTGGTATAATTTTAAAAATAATCGACCGAAAAATTTTAAAACTACATTTCTAATTAGATTTCATGAAAATAAAATTATTTAAACAAAATTTACATTTTTTTATAAAGAAATAAAAAAGTTACAGCAGTTTTTGTTTGATTTTTAAGAAAAACGCATTATTTCTAAAAAATAACGTTTTTTTTGATATAATTTTAAAAGTAATCGTCCGAAAAATTTTAAAACTACATTTCTAATTAGATTTCATGAAAATAATATTATTTAAACAAAATTTACATTTTTTTATAAAGAAATAAAAAAGTTTCTGCAGTTTTTGTGTCATTTTTAAGAAAAACGTTTTTTTGGTATAATTTTAAAAATAATCGACCGATTAATTTTAAAACTACATTTCTAATTAGATTTCATGAAAATAAAATTATTTAAACAAAATTTACATTTTTTTATAAAGAAATAAAAAAGTTACAGCAGTTTTTGTTTGATTTTTAAGAAAAACGCATTATTTCTAAAAAATAACGTTTTTTTGATATAATTTTAAAAGTAATCGTCCGAAAAATTTTAAAACTACATTTCTAATTAGATTTCATGAAAATAATATTATTTAAACAAAATTTACATTTTTTTATAAAGAAATAAAAAAATTACAGCAGTTTTTGTTTGATTTTTAAGAAAAACGCATTATTTCTAAAAAATAACGTTTTTTTGATATAATTTTAAAAGTAATCGTCCGAAAAATTTTAAAACTACATTTCTAATTAGATTTCATGAAAATAATATTATTTAAACAAAATTTACATTTTTTTATAAAGAAATAAAAAAGTTTCTGCAGTTTTTGTGTGATTTTTAAGAAAAACGTTTTTTTGGTATAATTTTAAAAATAATCGACCGAAAAATTTTAAAACTACATTTCTAATTAGATTTCATGAAAATAAAATTATTTAAACAAAATTTACATTTTTTTATAAAGAAATAAAAAAGTTACAGCAGTTTTTGTTTGATTTTTAAGAAAAACGCATTATTTCTAAAAAATAACGTTTTTTTGATATAATTTTAAAAGTAATCGTCCGAAAAATTTTAAAACTACATTTCTAATTAGATTTCATGAAAATAAAATTATTTAAACAAAATTTACATTTTTTTATAAAAAAATAAAAAAGTTTCTGCAGTTTTTGTGTGATTTTTAAGAAAAACGTTTTTTTGGTATAATTTTAAAAATAATCGACCGAAAAATTTTAAAACTACATTTCTAATTAGATTTCATGAAAATAAAATTATTTAAACAAAATTTACATTTTTTTATAAAGAAATAAAAAAGTTACAGCAGTTTTTGTTTGATTTTTAAGAAAAACGCATTATTTCTAAAAAATAACGTTTTTTTGATATAATTTTAAAAGTAATCGTCCGAAAAATTTTAAAACTACATTTCTAATTAGATTTCATGAAAATAAAATTATTTAAACAAAATTTACATTTTTTTATAAAGAAATAAAAAAGTTTCTGCAGTTTTTGTGTGATTTTTAAGAAAAACGTTTTTTTGGTATAATTTTAAAAATAATCGACCGAAAAATTTTAAAACTACATTTCTAATTAGATTTCATGAAAATAAAATTATTTAAACAAAATTTACATTTTTTTATAAAGAAATAAAAAAGTTACAGCAGTTTTTGTTTGATTTTTAAGAAAAACGCATTATTTCTAAAAAATAACGTTTTTTTGATATAATTTTAAAAGTAATCATCCGAAAAATTTTAAAACTACATTTCTAATTAGATTTCATGAAAATAATATTATTTAAACAAAATTTACATTTTTTTATAAAGAAATAAAAAAGTTACAGCAGTTTTAGTTTGATTTTTAAGAAAAATGTTTTTTTGGTATAATTTTAAAAATAATCGACCGAAAAATTTTAAAACTACATTTCTAATTAGATTTCATGAAAATAAAATTATTTAAACAAAATTTACATTTTTTTATAAAGAAATAAAAAAGTTACAGCAGTTTTTGTTTGATTTTTAAGAAAAACGCATTATTTCTAAAAAATTACGTTTTTTTGATATAATTTTAAAAGTAATCGTCCGAAAAATTTTAAAACTACATTTCTAATTAGATTTCATGAAAATAATATTATTTAAACAAAATTTACATTTTTTTATAAAGAAATAAAAAAGTTACAGCAGTTTTTGTTTGATTTTTAAGAAAAACGCATTATTTCTAAAAAATAACGTTTTTTTGATATAATTTTAAAAGTAATCGTCCGAAAAATTTTAAAACTACATTTCTAATTAGATTTCATGAAAATAATATTATTTAAACAAAATTTACATTTTTTTATAAAGAAATAAAAAAGTTACAGCAGTTTTAGTTTGATTTTTAAGAAAAACGTTTTTTTGGTATAATTTTAAAAATAATCGACCGAAAAATTTTAAAACTACATTTCTAATTAGATTTCATGAAAATAAATTTATTTAAACAAAATTTACATTTTTTTATAAAGAAATAAAAAAGTTACAGCAGTTTTTGTTTGATTTTTAAGAAAAACGCATTATTTCTAAAAAATAACGTTTTTTTGATATAATTTTAAAAGTAATCGTCCGAAAAATTTTAAAACTACATTTCTAATTAGATTTCATGAAAATAAAATTATTTAAACAAAATTTACATTTTTTTATAAAGAAATAAAAAAGTTACAGCAGTTTTTGTTTGATTTTTAAGAAAAACGCATTATTTCTAAAAAATAACGTTTTTTTGATATAATTTTAAAAGTAATCGTCCGAAAAATTTTAAAACTACATTTCTAATTAGATTTCATGAAAATAATATTATTTAAACAAAATTTACATTTTTTTATAAAGAAATAAAAAAGTTTCTGCAGTTTTTGTGTGATTTTTAAGAAAAACGTTTTTTTGGTATAATTTTAAAAATAATCGACCGAAAAATTTTAAAACTACATTTCTAATTAGATTTCATGAAAATAAAATTATTTAAACAAAATTTACATTTTTTTATAAAGAAATAAAAAAGTTACAGCAGTTTTTGTTTGATTTTTAAGAAAAACGCATTATTTCTAAAAAATAACGTTTTTTTGATATAATTTTAAAAGTAATCGTCCGAAAAATTTTAAAACTACATTTCTAATTAGATTTCATAAAAATAATATTATTTAAACAAAATTTACATTTTTTTATAAAGAAATATAAAAGTTACAGCAGTTTTTGTTTGATTTTTAAGAAAAACGCATTATTTCTAAAAAATATCGTTTTTTTGATATAATTTTAAAAGTAATCGTCCGAAAAATTTTAAAACTACATTTCTAATTAGATTTCATGAAAATAATATAATTTAAACAAAATTTACATTTTTTTATAAAGAAATAAAAAAGTTTCTGCAGTTTTTGTGTGATTTTTAAGAAAAACGTTTTTTTGGTATAATTTTAAAAATAATCGACCGAAAAATTTTAAAACTACATTTCTAATTAGATTTCATGAAAATAAAATTATTTAAACAAAATTTACATTTTTTTATAAAGAAATAAAAAAGTTACAGCAGTTTTTGTTTGATTTTTAAGAAAAACGCATTATTTCTAAAAAATAACGTTTTTTTGATATAATTTTAAAAGTAATCGTCCGAAAAATTTTAAAACTACATTTCTAATTAGATTTCATGAAAATAATATTATTTAAACAAAATTTACATTCTTTTATAAAGAAATAAAAAAGTTTCTGCAGTTTTTGTGTGATTTTTAAGAAAAACGTTTTTTTGGTATAATTTTAAAAATAATCGACCGAAAAATTTTAAAACTACATTTCTAATTAGATTTCATGAAAATAAAATTATTTAAACAAAATTTACATTTTTTTATAAAGAAATAAAAAAGTTACAGCAGTTTTTGTTTGATTTTTAAGAAAAACGCATTATTTCTAAAAAATAACGTTTTTTTGATATAATTTTAAAAGTAATCGTCCGAAAAATTTTAAAACTACATTTCTAATTAGATTTCATGAAAATAATATTATTTAAACAAAATTTACATTTTTTTATAAAGAAATAAAAAAGTAACAGCAGTTTTAGTTTGATTGTTAAGAAAAACGTTTTTTTGGTATAATTTTAAAAATAATCGACCGAAAAATTTTAAAACTACATTTCTAATTAGATTTCATGAAAATAAAATTATTTAAACAAAATTTACATTTTTTTAAAAAGAAATAAAAAAGTTACAGCAGTTTTTGTTTGATTTTTAAGAAAAACGCATTATTTCTAAAAAATAACGTTTTTTTGATATAATTTTAAAAGTAATCGTCCGAAAAATTTTAAAACTACATTTCTAATTAGATTTCATGAAAATAATATTATTTAAACAAAATTTACATTTTTTTATAAAGAAATAAAAAAGTTTCTGCAGTTTTTGTGTGATTTTTAAGAAAAACGTTTTTTTGGTATAATTTTAAAAATAATCGACCGAAAAATTTTAAAACTACATTTCCAATTAGATTTCATGAAAATAAAATTATTTAAACAAAATTTACATTTTTTTATAAAGAAATAAAAAAGTTACAGCAGTTTTTGTTTGATTTTTAAGAAAAACGCATTATTTCTAAAAAATAACGTTTTTTTGATATAATTTTAAAAGTAATCGTCCGAAAAATTTTAAAACTACATTTCTAATTAGATTTCATGAAAATAAAATTATTTAAACAAAATTTACATTTTTTTATAAAGAAATAAAAAAGTTTCTGCAGTTTTTGTGTGATTTTTAAGAAAAACGTTTTTTTGGTATAATTTTAAAAATAATCGACCGAAAAATTTTAAAACTACATTTCTAATTAGATTTCATGAAAATAAAATTATTTAAACAAAATTTACATTTTTTTATAAAGAAATAAAAAAGTTACAGCAGTTTTTGTTTGATTTTTAAGAAAAACGCATTATTTCTAAAAAATAACGTTTTTTTGATATAATTTTAAAAGTAATCGTCCGAAAAATTTTAAAACTACATTTCTAATTAGATTTCATGAAAATAATATTATTTAAACAAAATTCACATTTTTTTATAAAGAAATAAAAAAGTTACAGCAGTTTTAGTTTGATTTTTAAGAAAAACGTTTTTTTGGTATAATTTTAAAAATAATCGACCGAAAAATTTTAAAACTACATTTCTAATTAGATTTCATGAAAATAAAATTATTTAAACAAAATTTACATTTTTTTATAAAGAAATAAAAAAGTTACAGCAGTTTTTGTTTGATTTTTAAGAAAAACGCATTATTTCTAAAAAATAACGTTTTTTTGATATAATTTTAAAAGTAATCGTCCGAAAAATTTTAAAACTACATTTCTAATTAGATTTCATGAAAATAAAATTATTTAAACAAAATTTACATTTTTTTATAAAGAAATAAAAAAGTTTCTGCAGTTTTTGTGTGATTTTTAAGAAAAACGTTTTTTTGGTATAATTTTAAAAATAATCGACCGAAAAATTTTAAAACTACATTTCTAATTAGATTTCATGAAAATAAAATTATTTAAACAAAAATTTACATTTTTTTATAAAGAAATAAAAAAGTTACAGCAGTTTTTGTTTGATTTTTAAGAAAAACGCATTATTTCTAAAAAATAACGTTTTTTTGATATAATTTTAAAAGTAATCGTCCGAAAAATTTTAAAACTACATTTCTAATTAGATTTCATGAAAATAATATTATTTAAACAAAATTTACATTTTTTTATAAAGAAATAAAAAAGTTACAGCAGTTTTAGTTTGATTTTTAAGAAAAACGTTTTTTTGGTATAATTTTAAAAATAATCGACCGAAAAATTTTAAAACTACATTTCTAATTAGATTTCATGAAAATAAAATTATTTAAACAAAATTTACATTTTTTTATAAAGAAATAAAAAAGTTACAGCAGTTTTTGTTTGATTTTTAAGAAAAACGCATTATTTCTAAAAAATAACGTTTTTTTGATATAATTTTAAAAGTAATCGTCCGAAAAATTTTAAAACTACATTTCTAATTAGATTTCATGAAAATAAAATTATTTAAACAAAATTTACATTTTTTTATAAAGAAATAAAAAAGTTTCTGCAGTTTTTGTGTGATTTTTAAGAAAAACGTTTTTTTGGTATAATTTTAAAAATAATCGACCGAAAAATTTTAAAACTACATTTCTAATTAGATTTCATGAAAATAAAATTATTTAAACAAAATTTACATTTTTTTATAAAGAAATAAAAAAGTTACAGCAGTTTTTGTTTGATTTTTAAGAAAAACGCATTATTTCTAAAAAATAACGTTTTTTTGATATAATTTTAAAAGTAATCGTCCGAAAAATTTTAAAACTACATTTCTAATTAGATTTCATGAAAATAATATTATTTAAACAAAATTTACATTTTTTTATAAAGAAATAAAAAAGTTACAGCAGTTTTAGTTTGATTTTTAAGAAAAACGTTTTTTTGGTATAATTTTAAAAATAATCGACCGAAAAATTTTAAAACTACATTTCTAATTAGATTTCATGAAAATAAAATTATTTAAACAAAATTTACATTTTTTTATAAAGAAATAAAAAAGTTTCTGCAGTTTTTGTGTGATTTTTAAGAAAAACGTTTTTTTGGTATAATTTTAAAAATAATCGACCGAAAAATTTTAAAACTACATTTCTAATTACATTTCATGAAAATAAAATTATTTAAACAAAATTTACATTTTTTTATAAAGAAATAAAAAAGTTACAGCAGTTTTTGTTTGATTTTTAAGAAAAACGCATTATTTCTAAAAAATAACGTTTTTTTGATATAATTTTAAAAGTAATCGTCCGAAAAATTTTAAAACTACATTTTTAATTAGATTTCATGAAAATAAAATTATTTAAACAAAATTTACATTTTTATATAAAGAAATAAAAAAGTTTCTGCAGTTTTTGTGTGATTTTTAAGAAAAACGTTTTTTTGGTATAATTTTAAAAATAATCGACCGAAAAATTTTAAAACTACATTTCTAATTAGATTTCATGAAAATAAAATTATTTAAACAAAATTTACATTTTTTTATAAAGAAATAAAAAAGTTACAGCAGTTTTTGTTTGATTTTTAAGAAAAGCGCATTATTTCTAAAAAATAACGTTTTTTTGATATAATTTTAAAAGTAATCGTCCGAAAAATTTTAAAACTACATTTCTAATTAGATTTCATGAAAATAATATTATTTAAACAAAATTTACATTTTTTTATAAAGAAATAAAAAAGTTACAGCAGTTTTAGTTTGATTTTTAAGAAAAACGTTTTTTTGGTATAATTTTAAAAATAATCGACCGAAAAATTTTAAAACTACATTTCTAATTAGATTTCATGAAAATAAAATTATTTAAACAAAATTTACATTTTTTTATAAAGAAATAAAAAAGTTACAGCAGTTTTTGTTTGATTTTTAAGAAAAACGTTTTTTTGGTATAATTTTAAAAATAATCGACCGAAAAATTTTAAAACTACATTTCTAATTAGATTTCATGAAAATGAAATTATTTAAACAAAATTTACATTTTTTTATAAAGAAATAAAAAAGTTACAGCAGTTTTTGTTTGATTTTTAAGAAAAACGCATTATTTCTAAAAAATAACGTTTTTTTGATATAATTTTAAAAGTAATCGTCCGAAAAATTTTAAAACTACATTTCTAATTAGATTTCATGAAAATAATATTATTTAAACAAAATTTACATTTTTTTATAAAGAAATAAAAAAGTTACAGCAGTTTTAGTTTGATTTTTAAGAAAAACGTTTTTTTGGTATAATTTTAAAAATAATCGACCGAAAAATTTTAAAACTACATTTCTAATAAGATTTCATGAAAATAAAATTATTTAAACAAAATTTACATTTTTTTATAAAGAAATAAAAAAGTTACAGCAGTTTTTGTTTGATTTTTAAGAAAAACGCATTATTTCTAAAAAATAACGTTTTTTTGATATAATTTTAAAAGTAATCGTCCGAAAAATTTTAAAACTACATTTCTAATTATATTTCATGAAAATAATATTATTTAAACAAAATTTACATTTTTTTATAAAGAAATAAAAAAGTTACAGCAGTTTTAGTTTGATTTTTAAGAAAAACGTTTTTTTGGTATAATTTTAAAAATAATCGACCGAAAAATTTTAAAACTACATTTCTAATTAGATTTCATGAAAATAAAATTATTTAAACAAAATTTACATTTTTTTATAAAGAAATAAAAAAGTTACAGCAGTTTTAGTTTGATTTTTAAGAAAAACGTTTTTTTGGTATAATTTTAAAAATAATCGACCGAAAAATTTTAAAACTACATTTCTAATTAGATTTCATGAAAATAAAATTATTTAAACAAAATTTACATTTTTTTATAAAGAAATAAAAAAGTTACAGCAGTTTTTGTTTGATTTTTAAGAAAAACGCATTATTTCTAAAAAATAACGTTTTTTTGATATAATTTTAAAAGTAATCGTCCGAAAAATTTTAAAACTACATTTCTAATTAGATTTCATGAAAATAAAATTATTTAAACAAAATTTACATTTTTTTATAAAGAAATAAAAAAGTTTCTGCAGTTTTTGTGTGATTTTTAAGAAAAACGTTTTTTTGGTATAATTTTAAAAATAATCGACCGAAAAATTTTAAAACTACATTTCTAATTAGATTTCATGAAAATAAAATTATTTAAACAAAATTTACATTTTTTTATAAAGAAATAAAAAAGTTACAGCAGTTTTTGTTTGATTTTTAAGAAAAACGCATTATTTCTAAAAAATAACGTTTTTTTGATATAATTTTAAAAGTAATCGTCCGAAAAATTTTAAAACTACATTTCTAATTAGATTTCATGAAAATAATATTATTTAAACAAAATTTACATTTTTTTATAAAGAAATAAAAAAGTTACAGCAGTTTTAGTTTGATTTTTAAGAAAAACGTTTTTTTGGTATAATTTTAAAAATAATCGACCGAAAAATTTTAAAACTACATTTCTAATTAGATTTCATGAAAATAAAATTATTTAAACAAAATTTACATTTTTTTATAAAGAAATAAAAAAGTTACAGCAGTTTTTGTTTGATTTTTAAGAAAAACGCATTATTTCTAAAAAATAACGTTTTTTTGATATAATTTTAAAAGTAATCGTAAGAAAAATTTTAAAACTACATTTCTAATTAGATTTCATGAAAATAAAATTATTTAAACAAAATTTACATTTTTTTATAAAGAAATAAAAAAGTTTCTGCAGTTTTTGTGTGATTTTTAAGAAAAACGTTTTTTTGGTATAATTTTAAAAATAATTGACCGAAAAATTTTAAAACTACATTTCTAATTAGATTTCATGAAAATAAAATTATTTAAACAAAATTTACATTTTTTTATAAAGAAATAAAAAAGTTACAGCAGTTTTTGTTTGATTTTTAAGAAAAACGCATTATTTCTAAAAAATAACGTTTTTTTGATATAATTTTAAAAGTAATCGTCCGAAAAATTTTAAAACTACATTTCTAATTAGATTTCATGAAAATAATATTATTTAAACAAAATTTACATTTTTTTATAAAGAAATAAAAAAGTTACAGCAGTTTTAGTTTGATTTTTAAGAAAAACGTTTTTTTGGTATAATTTTAAAAATAATCGACCGAAAAATTTTAAAACTACATTTCTAATTAGATTTCATGAAAATAAAATTATTTAAACAAAATTTACATTTTTTTATAAAGAAATAAAAAAGTTACAGCAGTTTTTGTTTGATTTTTAAGAAAAACGCATTATTTCTAAAAAATAACGTTTTTTTGATATAATTTTAAAAGTAATCGTCCGAAAAATTTTGAAACTACATTTCTAATTAGATTTCATGAAAATAATATTATTTAAACAAAATTTACATTTTTTTATAAAGAAATAAAAAAGTTACAGCAGTTTTAGTTTGATTTTTAAGAAAAACGTTTTTTTGGTATAATTTTAAAAATAATCGACCGAAAAATTTTAAAACTCCATTTCTAATTAGATTTCATGAAAATAAAATTATTTAAACAAAATTTACATTTTTTTATAAAGAAATAAAAAAGTTACAGCAGTTTTTGTTTGATTTTTAAGAAAAACGCATTATTTCTAAAAAATAACGTTTTTTTGATATAATTTTAAAAGTAATCGTCCGAAAAATTTTAAAACTACATTTCTAATTAGATTTCATGAAAATAATATTATTTAAACAAAATTTACATTTTTTTATAAAGAAATAAAAAAGTTACAGCAGTTTTAGTTTGATTTTTAAGAAAAACGTTTTTTTGGTATAATTTTAAAAATAATCGACCGAAAAATTTTAAAACTACATTTCTAATAAGATTTCATGAAAATAAAATTATTTAAACAAAATTTACATTTTTTTATAAAGAAATAAAAAAGTTACAGCAGTTTTTGTTTGATTTTTAAGAAAAACGCATTATTTCTAAAAAATAACGTTTTTTTGATATAATTTTAAAAGTAATCGTCCGAAAAATTTTAAAACTACATTTCTAATTAGATTTCATGAAAATAATATTATTTAAACAAAATTTACATTTTTTTATAAAGAAATAAAAAAGTTACAGCAGTTTTAGTTTGATTTTTAAGAAAAACGTTTTTTTGGTATAATTTTAAAAATAATCGACCGAAAAATTTTAAAACTACATTTCTAATTAGATTTCATGAAAATAAAATTATTTAAACAAAATTTACATTTTTTTATAAAGAAATAAAAAAGTTACAGCAGTTTTTGTTTGATTTTTAAGAAAAACGCATTATTTCTAAAAAATAACGTTTTTTTGATATAATTTTAAAAGTAATCGTCCGAAAAATTTTAAAACTACATTTCTAATTAGATTTCATGAAAATAAAATTATTTAAACAAAATTTACATTTTTTTATAAAGAAATAAAAAAGTTTCTGCAGTTTTTGTGTGATTTTTAAGAAAAACGTTTTTTTGGTATAATTTTAAAAATAATCGACCGAAAAATTTTAAAACTACATTTCTAATTAGATTTCATGAAAATAAAATTATTTAAACAAAATTTACATTTTTTTATAAAGAAATAAAAAAGTTACAGCAGTTTTTGTTTGATTTTTAAGAAAAACGCATTATTTCTAAAAAATAACGTTTTTTTGATATAATTTTAAAAGTAATCGTCCGAAAAATTTTAAAACTACATTTCTAATTAGATTTCATGAAAATAATATTATTTAAACAAAATTTACATTTTTTTATAAAGAAATAAAAAAGTTACAGCAGTTTTAGTTTGATTTTTAAGAAAAACGTTTTTTTGGTATAATTTTAAAAATAATCGACCGAAAAATTTTAAAACTACATTTCTAATTAGATTTCATGAAAATAAAATTATTTAAACAAAATTTACATTTTTTTATAAAGAAATAAAAAAGTTACAGCAGTTTTTGTTTGATTTTTAAGAAAAACGCATTATTTCTAAAAAATAACGTTTTTTTGATATAATTTTAAAAGTAATCGTCCGAAAAATTTTAAAACTACATTTCTAATTAGATTTCATGAAAATAATATTATTTAAACAAAATTTACATTTTTTTATAAAGAAATAAAAAAGTTACAGCAGTTTTAGTTTGATTTTTAAGAAAAACGTTTTTTTGGTATAATTTTAAAAATAATCGACCGAAAAATTTTAAAACTACATTTCTAATAAGATTTCATGAAAATAAAATTATTTAAACAAAATTTACATTTTTTTATAAAGAAATAAAAAAGTTACAGCAGTTTTTGTTTGATTTTTAAGAAAAACGCATTATTTCTAAAAAATAACGTTTTTTTGATATAATTTTAAAAGTAATCGTCCGAAAAATTTTAAAACTACATTTCTAATTAGATTTCATGAAAATAATATTATTTAAACAAAATTTACATTTTTTTATAAAGAAATAAAAAAGTTACAGCAGTTTTAGTTTGATTTTTAAGAAAAACGTTTTTTTGGTATAATTTTAAAAATAATCGACCGAAAAATTTTAAAACTACATTTCTAATTAGATTTCATGAAAATAAAATTATTTAAACAAAATTTACATTTTTTTATAAAGAAATAAAAAAGTTACAGCAGTTTTTGTTTGATTTTTAAGAAAAACGCATTATTTCTAAAAAATAACGTTTTTTTGATATAATTTTAAAAGTAATCGTCCGAAAAATTTTAAAACTACATTTCTAATTAGATTTCATGAAAATAATATTATTTAAACAAAATTTACTTTTTTTTATAAAGAAATAAAAAAGTTACAGCAGTTTTAGTTTGATTTTTAAGAAAAACGTTTTTTTGGTATAATTTTAAAAATAATCGACCGAAAAATTTTAAAACTACATTTCTAATTAGATTTCATGAAAATAAAATTATTTAAACAAAATTTACATTTTTTTATAAAGAAATAAAAAAGTTACAGCAGTTTTTGTTTGATTTTTAAGAAAAACGCATTATTTCTAAAAAATAACGTTTTTTTGATATAATTTTAAAAGTAATCGTCCGAAAAATTTTAAAACTACATTTCTAATTAGATTTCATGAAAATAATATTATTTAAACAAAATTTACATTTTTTTATAAAGAAATAAAAAAGTTACAGCAGTTTTAGTTTGATTTTTAAGAAAAACGTTTTTTTGGTATAATTTTAAAAATAATCGACCGAAAAATTTTAAAACTACATTTCTAATTAGATTTCATGAAAATAAAATTATTTAAACAAAATTTACATTTTTTTATAAAGAAATAAAAAAGTTACAGCAGTTTTTGTTTGATTTTTAAGAAAAACGCATTATTTCTAAAAAATAACGTTTTTTTGATATAATTTTAAAAGTAATCGTCCGAAAAATTTTAAAACTACATTTCTAATTAGATTTCATGAAAATAATATTATTTAAACAAAATTTACATTTTTTTATAAAGAAATAAAAAAGTTACAGCAGTTTTAGTTTGATTTTTAAGAAAAACGTTTTTTTGGTATAATTTTAAAAATAATCGACCGAAAAATTTTAAAACTACATTTCTAATTAGATTTCATGAAAATAAAATTATTTAAACAAAATTTACATTTTTTTATAAAGAAATAAAAAAGTTACAGCAGTTTATGTTTGATTTTTAAGAAAAACGCATTATTTCTAAAAAATAACGTTTTTTTGATATAATTTTAAAAGTAATCGTCCGAAAAATTTTAAAACTACATTTCTAATTAGATTTCATGAAAATAATATAATTTAAACAAAATTTACATTTTTTTATAAAGAAATAAAAAAGTTACAGCAGTTTTAGTTTGATTTTTAAGAAAAACGTTTTTTTGGTATAATTTTAAAAATAATCGACCGAAAAATTTTAAAACTACATTTCTAATTAGATTTCATGAAAATAAAATTATTTAAACAAAATTTACATTTTTTTATAAAGAAATAAAAAAGTTACAGCAGTTTTTGTTTGATTTTTAAGAAAAACGCATTATTTCTAAAAAATAACGTTTTTTTGATATAATTTTAAAAGTAATCGTCCGAAAAATTTTAAAACTACATTTCTAATTAGATTTCATGAAAATAATATTATTTAAACAAAATTTACATTTTTTTATAAAGAAATAAAAAAGTTTCTGCAGTTTTTGTGTGATTTTTAAGAAAAACGTTTTTTTGGTATAATTTTAAAAATAATCGACCGAAAAATTTTAAAACTACATTTCTAATTAGATTTCATGAAAATAAAATTATTTAAACAAAATTTACATTTTTTTATAAAGAAATAAAAAAGTTACAGCAGTTTTTGTTTGATTTTTAAGAAAAACGCATTATTTCTAAAAAATAACGTTTTTTTGATATAATTTTAAAAGTAATCGTCCGAAAAATTTTAAAACTACATTTCTAATTAGATTTCATGAAAATAATATTATTTAAACAAAATTTACATTTTTTTATAAAGAAATAAAAAAGTTACAGCAGTTTTTGTTTGATTTTTAAGAAAAACGCATTATTTCTAAAAAATTACGTTTTTTTGATATAATTTTAAAAGTAATCGTCCGAAAAATTTTAAAACTACATTTCTAATTAGATTTCATGAAAATAATATTATTTAAACAAAATTTACATTTTTTTATAAAGAAATAAAAAAGTTTCTGCAGTTTTTGTGTGATTTTTAAGAAAAACGTTTTTTTGGTATAATTTTAAAAATAATCGACCGAAAAATTTTAAAACTACATTTCTAATTAGATTTCATGAAAATAAAATTATTTAAACAAAATTTACATTTTTTTATAAAGAAATAAAAAAGTTTCTGCAGTTTTTGTGTGATTTTTAAGAAAAACGTTTTTTTGGTATAATTTTAAAAATAATCGACCGAAAAATTTTAAAACTACATTTCTAATTAGATTTCATAAAAATAAAATTATTTAAACAAAATTTACATTTTTTTATAAAGAAATAAAAAAGTTACAGCAGTTTTTGTTTGATTTTTAAGAAAAACGCATTATTTCTAAAAAATAACGTTTTTTGATATAATTTTAAAAGTAATCGTCCGAAAAATTTTAAAACTACATTTCTAATTAGATTTCATGAAAATAATATTATTTAAACAAAATTTACATTTTTTTATAAAAAAATAAAAAAGTTTCTGCAGTTTTTGTGTGATTTTTAAGAAAAACGTTTTTTTGGTATAATTTTAAAAATAATCGACCGAAAAATTTTAAAACTACATTTCTAATTAGATTTCATGAAAATAAAATTATTTAAACAAAATTTACATTTTTTTATAAAGAAATAAAAAAGTTACAGCAGTTTTTGTTTGATTTTTAAGAAAAACGCATTATTTCTAAAAAATAACGTTTTTTTGATATAATTTTAAAAGTAATCGTCCGAAAAATTTTAAAACTACATTTCTAATTAGATTTCATGAAAATAAAATTATTTAAACAAAATTTACATTTTTTTATAAAGAAATAAAAAAGTTTCTGCAGTTTTTGTGTGATTTATAAGAAAAACGCATTATTTCTAAAAAATAACGTTTTTTTGATATAATTTTAAAAGTAATCGTCCGAAAAATTTTAAAACTACATTTCTAATTAGATTTCATGTAAATAATATTATTTAAACAAAATTTACATTTTTTTATAAAGAAATTAAAAAGTTACAGCAGTTTTAGTTTGATTTTTAAGAAAAACGTTTTTTTGGTATAATTTTAAAAATAATCGACCGAAAAATTTTAAAACTACATTTCTAATTAGATTTCATGAAAATAAAATTATTTAAACAAAATTTACATTTTTTTATAAAGAAATAAAAAAGTTACAGCAGTTTTTGTTTGATTTTTAAGAAAAACGCATTATTTCTAAAAAATAACGTTTTTTTGATATAATTTTAAAAGTAATCGTCCGAAAAATTTTAAAACTACATTTCTAATTAGATTTCATGAAAATAATATTATTTAAACAAAATTTACATTTTTTTATAAAGAAATAAAAAAGTTACAGCAGTTTTAGTTTGATTTTTAAGAAAAACGTTTTTTTGGTATAATTTTAAAAATAATCGACCGAAAAATTTTAATACTACATTTCTAATTAGATTTCATGAAAATAATATTATTTAAACAAAATTTACATTTTTTTATAAAGAAATAAAAAAGTTACAGCAGTTTTAGTTTGATTTTTAAGAAAAACGTTTTTTTGGTATAATTTTAAAAATAATCGACCGAAAAATTTTAAAACTACATTTCTAATTAGATTTCATGAAAATAAAATTATTTAAACAAAATTTACATTTTTTTATAAAGAAATAAAAAAGTTACAGCAGTTTTTGTTTGATTTTTAAGAAAAACGCATTATTTCTAAAAAATAACGTTTTTTTGATATAATTTTAAAAGTAATCGTCCGAAAAATTTTAAAACTACATTTCTAATTAGATTTCATGAAAATAATATTATTTAAACAAAATTTACATTTTTTTATAAAGAAATAAAAAAGTTACAGCAGTTTTAGTTTGATTTTTAAGAAAAACGTTTTTTTGGTATAATTTTAAAAATAATCGACCGAAAAATTTTAAAACTACATTTCTAATTAGATTTCATGAAAATAAAATTATTTAAACAAAATTTACATTTTTTTATAAAGAAATAAAAAAGTTACAGCAGTTTTTGTTTGATTTTTAAGAAAAACGCATTATTTCTAAAAAATAACGTTTTTTTGATATAATTTTAAAAGTAATCGTCCGAAAAATTTTAAAACTACATTTCTAATTAGATTTCATGAAAATAATATTATTTAAACAAAATTTACATTTTTTATAAAGAAATAAAAAAGTTACAGCAGTTTTAGTTTGATTTTTAAGAAAAACGTTTTTTTGGTATAATTTTAAAAATAATCGACCGAAAAATTTTAAAACTACATTTCTAATTAGATTTCATGAAAATAAAATTATTTAAACAAAATTTACATTTTTTTATAAAGAAATAAAAAAGTTACAGCAGTTTTTGTTTGATTTTTAAGAAAAACGCATTATTTCTAAAAAATAACGTTTTTTTGATATAATTTTAAAAGTAATCGTCCGAAAAATTTTAAAACTACATTTCTATTTAGATTTCATGAAAATAAAATTATTTAAACAAAATTTACATTTTTTTATAAAGAAATAAAAAAGTTTCTGCAGTTTTTGTGTGATTTTTAAGAAAAACGTTTTTTTGGTATAATTTTAAAAATAATCGACCGAAAAATTTTAAAACTACATTTCTAATTAGATTTCATGAAAATAAAATTATTTAAACAAAATTTACATTTTTTTATAAAGAAATAAAAAAGTTACAGCAGTTTTAGTTTGATTTTTAAGAAAAACGTTTTTTTGGTATAATTTTAAAAGTAATCGTCCGTAAAATTTTAAAACTACATTTCTAATTAGATTTCATGAAAATAATATTATTTAAACAAAATTTACATTTTTTTATAAAGAAATAAAAAAGTTACAGCAGTTTTTGTTTGATTTTTAAGAAAAACGCATTATTTCTAAAAAATAACGTTTTTTTGATATAATTTTAAAAGTAATCGTCCGAAAAATTTTAAAACTACATTTCTAATTAGATTTCATGAAAATAATATTATTTAAACAAAATTTACATTTTTTTATAAAGAAATAAAAAAGTTACAGCAGTTTTAGTTTGATTTTTAAGAAAAACGTTTTTTTGGTATAATTTTAAAAATAATCCACCGAAAAATTTTAAAACTACATTTCTAATTAGATTTCATGAAAATAAAATTATTTAAACAAAATTTACATTTTTTTATAAAGAAATAAAAAAGTTACAGCAGTTTTTGTTTGATTTTTAAGAAAAACGCATTATTTCTAAAAAATAACGTTTTTTTGATATAATTTTAAAAGTAATCGTCCGAAAAATTTTAAAACTACATTTCTAATTAGATTTCATGAAAATAATATTATTTAAACAAAATTTACATTTTTTTATAAAGAAATAAAAAAGTTTCTGCAGTTTTTGTGTGATTTTTAAGAAAAACGTTTTTTTGGTATAATTTTAAAAATAATCGACCTAAAAATTTTAAAACTACATTTCTAATTAGATTTCATGAAAATAAAATTATTTAAACAAAATTTACATTTTTTTATAAAGAAATAAAAAAGTTACAGCAGTTTTTGTTTGATTTTTAAGAAAAACGCATTATTTCTAAAAAATAACGTTTTTTTGATATAATTTTAAAAGTAATCGTCCGAAAAATTTTAAAACTACATTTCTAATTAGATTTCATGAAACTAATATTATTTAAACAAAATTTACATTTTTTTATAAAGAAATAAAAAGTTACAGCAGTTTTAGTTTGATTTTTAAGAAAAACGTTTTTTTGGTATAATTTTAAAAATAATCGACCGAAAAATTTTAAAACTACATTTCTAATTAGATTTCATGAAAATAAAATTATTTAAACAAAATTTACATTTTTTTATAAAGAAATAAAAAAGTTACAGCAGTTTTTGTTTGATTTTTAAGAAAAACGCATTATTTCTAAAAAATAACGTTTTTTTGATATAATTTTAAAAGTAATCGTCCGAAAAATTTTAAAACTACATTTCTAATTAGATTTCATGAAAATAATATTATTTAAACAAAATTTACATTTTTTTATAAAGAAATAAAAAGTTACAGCAGTTTTAGTTTGATTTTTAAGAAAAACGTTTTTTTTGGTATAATTTTAAAAATAATCGACCGAAAAATTTTAAAACTACATTTCTAATTAGATTTCATGAAAATAAAATTATTTAAACAAAATTTACATTTTTTTATAAAGAAATAAAAAAGTTACAGCAGTTTTTGTTTGATTTTTAAGAAAAACGCATTATTTCTAAAAAATAACGTTTTTTTGATATAATTTTAAAAGTAATCGTCCGAAAAATTTTAAAACTACATTTCTAATTAGATTTCATGAAAATAATATTATTTAAACAAAATTTACATTTTTTTATAAAGAAATAAAAAAGTTACAGCAGTTTTAGTTTGATTTTTAAGAAAAACGTTTTTTTGGTATAATTTTAAAAATAATCGACCGAAAAATTTTAAAACTACATTTCTAATTAGATTTCATGAAAATAAAATTATTTAAACAAAATTTACATTTTTTTATAAAGAAATAAAAAAGTTACAGCAGTTTTTGTTTGATTTTTAAGAAAAACGCATTATTTCTAAAAAATAACGTTTTTTTGATATAATTTTAAAAGTAATCGTCCGAAAAATTTTAAAACTACATTTCTAATTAGATTTCATGAAAATAATATTATTTAAACAAAATTTACATTTTTTTATAAAGAAATAAAAAGTTACAGCAGTTTTTGTTTGATTTTTAAGAAAAACGCATTATTTCTAAAAAATAACGTTTTTTTGATATAATTTTAAAAGTAATCGTCCGAAAAATTTTAAAACTACATTTCTAATTAGATTTCATGAAAATAATATTATTTAAACAAAATTTACATTTTTTTATAAAGAAATAAAAAAGTTTCTGCAGTTTTTGTGTGATTTTTAAGAAAACGTTTTTTTGGTATAATTTTAAAAATAATCGACCGAAAAATTTTAAAACTACATTTCTAATTAGATTTCATGAAAATAAAATTATTTAAACAAAATTTACATTTTTTTATAAAGAAATAAAAAAGTTACAGCAGTTTTTGTTTGATTTTTAAGAAAAA
>CAXARA010001509.1:0-46180 GCA_963971135.1 Stenus bimaculatus
TTTCTGCAGTTTTTGTGTGATTTTTAAGAAAAACGTTTTTTGGTATAATTTTAAAAATAATCGACCGAAAAATTTTAAAACTACATTTCTAATTAGATTTCATGAAAATAAAATTATTTAAACAAAATTTACAATTTTTTATAAAGAAATAAAAAAGTTTCTGCAGTTTTTGTGTGATTTTTATGAAAAACGTTTTTTTGGTATAATTTTAAAAATAATCGTCCGAAAAATTTTAAAACTACATTTCTAATTAGATTTCATGAAAATAAAATTATTTAAACAAAATTTACAGTTTTTTATTAAGAAATAAAAAAGTTACAGCAGTTTTTGTTTGATTTTTAAGAAAAACGTTTTTTTGGTATAATTTTAAAATAATCGACCGAAAAATTTTAAAACTACATTTCTAATTAGATTTCATGAAAATAAAATTATTTAAACAAAATTTACATTTTTTTATAAAGAAATAAAAAAGTTACAGCAGTTTTTGTTTGATTTTTAAGAAAAACGCATTATTTCTAAAAAATAACGTTTTTTTGATATAATTTTAAAAGTAATCGTCCGAAAAATTTTAAAACTACATTTCTAATTAGATTTCATGAAAATAAAATTATTTAAACAAAATTTACATTTTTTTATAAAGAAATAAAAAAGTTTCTGCAGTTTTAGTTTGATTTTTAAGAAAACGCATTATTTCTAAAAAATAACGTTTTTTTGATATAATTTTAAACGTAATCGTCCAAAAAATTTTAAAACTACATTTCTAATTAGATTTCATGAAAATAAAATTATTTAAACAAAATTTACATTTTTTTATAAAGAAATAAAAAAGTTTCTGCAGTTTTTGTGTGATTTTTAAGAAAAACGTTTTTTTGATATAATTTTAAAAGTAATCGTCCGAAAAATTTTAAAACTACATTTCTAATTAGATTTCATGAAAATAAAATTATATAAACAAAATTTACATTTTTTTATAAAGAAATAAAAAAGTTTCTGCAGTTTTTGTGTGATTTTTAAGAAAAACGTTTTTCTGGTATAATTTTAAAAATAATCGACCGAAAAATTTTAAAACTACATTTCTAATTAGATTTCATGAAAATAAAATTATTTAAACAAAATTTACATTTTTTTATAAAGAAATAAAAAAGTTACAGCAGTTTTTGTTTGATTTTTAAGAAAAACGCATTATTTCTAAAAAATAACGTTTTTTTGATATAATTTTAAAAGTAATCGTCCGAAAAATTTTAAAACTACATTTCTAATTAGATTTCATGAAAATAATATTATTTAAACAAAATTTACATTTTTTTATAAAGAAATAAAAAAGTTACAGCAGTTTTAGTTTGATTTTTAAGAAAAACGTTTTTTTGGTATAATTTTAAAAATAATCGACCGAAAAATTTTAAAACTACATTTCTAATTAGTAATTAGATTTCATGAAAATAAAATTATTTAAACAAAATTTACATTTTTTTATAAAGAAATAAAAAAGTTTCTGCAGTTTTAGTTTGATTTTTAAGAAAAACGCATTATTTCTAAAAAATAACGTTTTTTTGATATAATTTTAAAAGTAATCGTCCGAAAAATTTTAAAACTACATTTCTAATTAGATTTCATGAAAATAAAATTATTTAAACAAAATTTACATTTTTTTATAAAGAAATAAAAAAGTTTCTGCAGTTTTAGTTTGATTTTTAAGAAAAACGCATTATTTCTAAAAAATAACGTTTTTTTGATATAATTTTAAACGTAATCGTCCAAAAAATTTTAAAACTACATTTCTAATTAGATTTCATGAAAATAAAATTATTTAAACAAAATTTACATTTTTTTATAAAGAAATAAAAAAGTTTCTGCAGTTTTTGTGTGATTTTTAAGAAAAACGTTTTTTTGATATAATTTAAAAGTAATCGTCCGAAAAATTTAAAACTACATTTCTAATTAGATTTCATGAAAATAAAAATTATATAAACAAAATTTACATTTTTTTATAAAGAAATAAAAAAGTTTCTGCAGTTTTTGTGTGATTTTAAGAAAAACGTTTTTTTGGTATAATTTTAAAAATAATCGACCGAAAAATTTTAAAACTACATTTCTAATTAGATTTCATGAAAATAAAATTATTTAAACAAAATTTACATTTTTTTATAAAGAAATAAAAAAGTTACAGCAGTTTTTGTTTGATTTTTAAGAAAAACGCATTATTTCTAAAAAATAACGTTTTTTTGATATAATTTTAAAAGTAATCGTCCGAAAAATTTTAAAACTACATTTCTAATTAGATTTCATGAAAATAATATTATTTAAACAAAATTTACATTTTTTTATAAAGAAATAAAAAAGTTACAGCAGTTTTAGTTTGATTTTAAGAAAAACGTTTTTTTGGTATAATTTTAAAAATAATCGACCGAAAAATTTTAAAACTACATTTCTAATTAGTAATTAGATTTCATGAAAATAAAATTATTTAAACAAAATTTACATTTTTTTATAAAGAAATAAAAAAGTTTCTGCAGTTTTAGTTTGATTTTTAAGAAAAAACGCATTATTTCTAAAAAATAACGTTTTTTTGATATAATTTTAAAAGTAATCGTCCGAAAAATTTTAAAACTACATTTCTAATTAGATTTCATGAAATAAAATTATTTAAACAAAATTTACATTTTTTTATAAAGAAATAAAAAAGTTTCTGCAGTTTTTGTGTGATTTTTAAGAAAAACGTTTTTTTGGTATAATTTTAAAAATAATCGACCGAAAAATTTTAAAACTACATTTCTAATTAGATTTCATGAAAATAAAATTATTTAAACAAAATTTACAATTTTTTATAAAGAAATAAAAAAGTTTCTGCAGTTTTTGTGTGATTTTTAAGAAAAACGTTTTTTTGGTTTAATTTTAAAATAATCGTCCGAAAAATTTTAAAACTACATTTCTAATTAGATTTCATGAAAATAAAATTACTTAAACAAAATTTACAGTTTTTTATTAAGAAATAAAAAAGTTACAGCAGTTTTTGTTTGATTTTTAAGAAAAACGTTTTTTTGGTATAATTTTAAAAATAATCGACCGAAAAATTTTAAAACTACATTTCTAATTAGATTTCATGAAAATAAAATTATTTAAACAAAATTTACATTTTTTTATAAAGAAATAAAAAAGTTACAGCAGTTTTTGTTTGATTTTTAAGAAAAACGCATTATTTCTAAAAAATAACGTTTTTTTGATATAATTTTAAAAGTAATCGTCCGAAAAATTTTAAAACTACATTTCTAATTAGATTTCATGAAAATAAAATTATTTAAATAAAATTTACATTTTTTTATAAAGAAATAAAAAAGTTTCTGCAGTTTTAGTTTGATTTTTAAGAAAAACGCATTATTTCTAAAAAATAACGTTTTTTTGATATAATTTTAAAAGTAATCGTCCGAAAAATTTAAAACTACATTTCTAATTAGATTTCATGAAAATAAAATTATTTAAACAAAATTTACATTTTTTTATAAAGAAATAAAAAAGTTTCTGCAGTTTTTGTGTGATTTTTAAGAAAAACGTTTTTTTGGTATAATTTTAAAAATAATCGACCGAAAAATTTTAAAACTACATTTCTAATTAGATTTCATGAAAATAAAATGATTTAATCAAAATTTACAATTTTTTATAAAGAAATAAAAAAGTTTCTGCAGTTTTTGTGTGATTTTTAAGAAAAACGTTTTTTTGGCATAATTTTAAAAATAATCGTCCGAAAAATTTTAAAATTACATTTCTAATTAGATTTCATGAAAATAAAATTATTTAAACAAAATTTACAGTTTTTTATTAAGAAATAAAAAAGTTACAGCAGTTTTTGTTTGATTTTTAAGAAAAACGTTTTTTTGGTATAATTTTAAAAATAATCGACCGAAAAATTTTAAAACTACATTTCTAATTAGATTTCATGAAAATAAAATTATTTAAACAAAATTTACATTTTTTATAAAGAAATAAAAAAGTTACAGCAGTTTTTGTTTGATTTTTAAGAAAACGCATTATTTCTAAAAAATAACGTTTTTTTGATATAATTTTAAAAGTAATCATCCGAAAAATTCTAAAACTACATTTCTAATTAGATTTCATGAAAATAATATTATTTAAACAAAATTTACATTTTTTTATAAAGAAATAAAAAAGTTACAGCAGTTTTTGTTTGATTTTTAAGAAAAAAGCATTATTTCTAAAAAATAACGTTTTTTTGATATAATTTTAAAAGTAATCGTCCGAAAAATTTTAGAACTACATTTCTAATTAGATTTCATGAAAATAAAATTATTTAAACAAAATTTACAATTTTTTATAAAGAAATAAAAAAGTTTCTGCAGTTTATGTGTGATTTTTAAGAAAAACGTTTTTTTGGTATAATTTTAAAAATAATCGTCCGAAAAATTTTAAAACTACATTTCTAATTAGATTTCATGAAAATAAAATTATTTAAACAAAATTTACAGTTTTTTATTAAGAAATAAAAAAGTTACAGCAGTTTTTGTTTGATTTTTAAGAAAAACGTTTTTTTGGTATAATTTTAAAAATAATAGACCGAAAAATTTTAAAACTACATTTCTAATTAGATTTCATGAAAATAAAATTATTGAAACAAAATTTACATTTTTTTATAAAGAAATAAAAAAGTTACAGCAGTTTTTGTTTGATTTTTAAGAAAAACGCATTATTTCTAAAAAATAACGTTTTTTTGATATAATTTTAAAAGTAATCGTCCGAAAAATTTTAAAACTACATTTCTAATTAGATTTCATGAAAATAAAATTATTTAAACAAAATTTACATTTTTTTATAAAGAAATAAAAAAGTTTCTGCAGTTTTAGTTTGATTTTTAAGAAAAACGCATTATTTCTAAAAAATAACGTTTTTTTGATATAATTTTAAAAGTAATCGTCCGAAAAATTTTAAAACTACATTTCTAATTAGATTTCATGAAAATAAAATTATTTAAACAAAATTTACATTTTTTTATAAAGAAATAAAAAAGTTTCTGCAGTTTTTGTGTGATTTTTAAGAAAAACGTTTTTTTGGTATAATTTTAAAAATAATCGACCGAAAAATTTTAAAACTACATTTCTAATTAGATTTCATGAAAATAAAATGATTTAAACAAAATTTACAATTTTTTATAAAGAAATAAAAAAGTTTCTGCAGTTTTTGTGTGATTTTTAAGAAAAACGTTTTTTTGGTATAATTTTAAAAATAATCGTCCGAAAAATTTTAAAACTACATTTCTAATTAGATTTCATGAAAATAAAATTATTTAAACAAAATTTACAGTTTTTTATAAAGAAATAAAAAAGTGACAGCAGTTTTTGTTTGATTTTTAAGAAAAACGCATTATTTCTAAAAAATAACGTTTTTTTGATATAATTTTAAAAGTAAACGTCCGAAAAATTTTAAAACTACATTTCTAATTAGATTTCATGAAAATAAAATTATTTAAACAAAATTTACATTTTTTTATAAAGAAATAAAAAAGTTACAGCAGTTTTTGTTTGATTTTTAAGAAAAACGCATTATTTTTAAAAAATAACGTTTTTTTGATATAATTTTAAAAGTAATCGTCCGAAAAATTTTAAAACTACATTTCTAATTAGATTCCATGAAAATAATATTATTTAAACAAAATTTACATTTTTTTATAAAGAAATAAAAAAGTTACAGCAGTTTTAGTTTGATTTTTAAGAAAAACGTTTTTTTGGTATAATTTTAAAAATAATCGACCGAAAAATTTTAAAACTACATTTCTAATTAGATTTCATGAAAATAAAATTATTTAAACAAAATTTACATTTTTTTATAAAGAAATAAAAAAGTTTCTGCAGTTTTAGTTTGATTTTTAAGAAAAACGCATTATTTCTAAAAAATAACGTTTTTTTGATATAATTTTAAAAGTAATCGTCCGAAAAATTTTAAAACTACATTTCTAATTAGATTTCATGAAAATAATATTATTTAAACAAAATTTACATTTTTTTATAAAGAAATAAAAAAGTTTCTGCAGTTTTTGTGTGATTTTTAAGAAAAACGTTTTTTTGGTATAATTTTAAAAATAATCGACCGAAAAATTTTAAAACTACATTTCTAATTAGATTTCATGAAAATAAAATTATTTAAACAAAATTTACAATTTTTTATATAGAAATAAAAAAGTTTCTGCAGTTTTTGTGTGATTTTTAAGAAAAACGTTTTTTTGGTATAATTTTAAAAATAATCGTCCGAAAAATTTTAAAACTACATTTCTAATTAGATTTCATGAAAATAAAATTATTTAAACAAAATTTACAGTTTTTTATTAAGAAATAAAAAAGTTACAGCAGTTTTTGTTTGATTTTTAAGAAAAACGTTTTTTTGGTATAATTTTAAAAATAATCGACAGAAAAATTTTAAAACTACATTTCTAATTAGATTTCATGAAAATAAAATTATTTAAACAAAATTTACATTTTTTTATAAAGAAATAAAAAAGTTACAGCAGTTTTTGTTTGATTTTTAAGAAAAACGCATTATTTCTAAAAAATAACATTTTTTTGATATAATTTTAAAAGTAATCGTCCGAAAAATTCTAAAACTACATTTCTAATTAGATTTCATGAAAATAATATTATTTAAATAAAATATACATTTTTTTATAAAGAAATAAAAAAGTTACAGCAGTTTTTGTTTGATTTTTAAGAAAAACGCATTATTTCTAAAAAATAACGTTTTTTTGATATAATTTTAAAAGTAATCGTCCGAAAAATTTTAAAACTACATTTCTAATTAGATTTCATGAAAATTATATTATTTAAACAAAATTTACATTTTTTTATAAAGAAATAAAAAAGTTTCTGCAGTTTTTGTGTGATTTTTAAGAAAAATGTTTTTTTGGTATAATTTTAAAAATAATCGACCGAAAAATTTTAAAACTACATTTCTAATTAGATTTCATGAAAATAAAATTATTTAAACAAAATTTACAATTTTTTATAAAGAAATAAAAAAGTTTCTGCAGTTTTTGTGTGATTTTTAAGAAAAACGTTTTTTTTTGGTATAATTTTAAAAATAATCGTCCGAAAAATTTTAAAACTACATTTCTAATTAGATTTCATAAAAATAAAATTATTTAAACAAAATTTACAGTTTTTTATTAAGAAATAAAAAAGTTACAGCAGTTTTTGTTTGATTTTTAAGAAAAACGTTTTTTTTGGTATAATTTTAAAATAATCGACCGAAAAATTTTAAAACTACATTTCTAATTAGATTTCATGAAAATAAAATTATTTAAACAAAATTTACATTTTTTTTATAAAGAAATAAAAAAGTTACAGCAGTTTTTGTTTGATTTTTAAGAAAAACGCATTATTTCTAAAAAATAACGTTTTTTTGATATAATTTTAAAAGTAATAGTCCGAAAAATTTTAAAACTACATTTCTAATTAGATTTCATGAAAATAAAATTATTTAAACAAAATTTACATTTTTTTATAAAGAAATAAAAAAGTTTCTGCAGTTTTTGTGTGATTTTTAAGAAAAACGTTTTTTTGGTATAATTTTAAAAATAATCGACCGAAAAATTTTAAAACTACATTTCTAATTAGATTTCATGAAAATAAAATGATTTAAACAAAATTTACAATTTTTTATAAAGAAATAAAAAAGTTTCTGCAGTTTTTGTGTGATTTTTAAGAAAAACGTTTTTTTGGTATAATTTTAAAAATAATCGTCCGAAAAATTTTAAAACTACATTTCTAATTAGATTTCATGAAAATAAAATTATTTAAACAAAATTTACATTTTTTTATAAAGAAATAAAAAAGTTACAGTAGTTTTTGTTTGATTTTTAAGAAAAACGCATTATTTCTAAAAAATAACGTTTTTTTGATATAATTTTAAAAGTAATCGTCCGAAAAATTCTAAAACTACATTTCTAATTAGATTTCATGAAAATAATATTATTTAAACAAAATTTACAGTTTTTTATTAAGAAATAAAAAAGTTACAGCAGTTTTTGTTTGATTTTTAAGAAAAACGTTTGTTTGGTATAATTTTAAAAATAATCGGCCGAAAAATTTTAAAACTACATTTCTAATTAGATTTCATGAAAATAAAATTATTTAAACAAAATTTACATTTTTTTATAAAGAAATAAGAAAGTTACAGCAGTTTTTGTTTGATTTTTAAGAAAAACGCATTATTTCTAAAAAATAACGTTTTTTTGATATAATTTTAAAAGTAATCGTCCGAAAAATTCTAAAACTACATTTCTAATTAGATTTCATGAAAATAAAATTATTTAAACAAAATTTACATTTTTTTATAAAGAAATAAAAAAGTTACAGCAGTTTTTGTTTGATTTTTAAGAAAAACGCATTATTTCTAAAAAATAACGTTTTTTTGATATAATTTTAAAAGTAATCGTCCGAAAAATTCTAAAACTACATTTCTAATTAGATTTCATGAAAATAATATTATTTAAACAAAATTTACATTTTTTTATAAAGAAATAAAAAAGTTACAGCAGTTTTTGTTTGATTTTTAAGAAAAACGCATTATTTCTAAAAAATAACGTTTTTTTGATATAATTTTAAAAGTAATCGTCCGAAAAATTTTAAAACTACATTTCTAATTAGATTTCATGAAAATAATATTATTTAAACAAAATTTACATTTTTTTATAAAGAAATAAAAAAGTTTCTGCAGTTTTTGTGTGATTTTTAAGAAAAACGTTTTTTTGGTATAATTTTAAAAATAATCGACCGAAAAATTTTAAAACTACATTTCTAATTAGATTTCATGAAAATAAAATTATTTAAATAAAATTTACAGTTTTTTATTAAGAAATAAAAAAGTTACAGCAGTTTTTGTTTGATTTTTAAGAAAAACGTTTTTTTGGTATAATTTTAAAAATAATCGACCGAAAAATTTTAAAACTACATTTCTAATTAGATTTCATGAAAATAAAATTATTTAAACAAAATTTACATTTTTTTATAAAGAAATAAAAAAGTTACAGCAGTTTTTGTTTGATTTTTAAGAAAAACGCATTATTTCTAAAAAATAAAGTTTTTTTGATATAATTTTAAAAGTAATCGTCCGAAAAATTTTAAAACTACATTTCTAATTAGATTTCATGAAAATAAAATTATTTAAACAAAATTTACATTTTTTTATAAAGAAATAAAAAAGTTTCTGCAGTTTTAGTTTGATTTTTAAGAAAAACGCATTATTTCTAAAAAATAACGTTTTTTTGATATAATTTTAAAAGTAATCGTCCGAAAAATTTTAAAACTACATTTCTAATTAGATTTCTTGAAAATAATATTATTTAAACAAAATTTACATTTTTTTATAAAGAAATAAAAAAGTTTCTGCAGTTTTTGTGTGATTTTTAAGAAAAATGTTTTTTTGGTATAATTTTAAAAATAATCGACCGAAAAATTTTAAAACTACATTTCTAATTAGATTTCATGAAAATTATATTATTTAAACAAAATTTACATTTTTTTATAAAGAAATAAAAAAGTTTCTGCAGTTTTTGTGTGATTTTTAAGAAAAATGTTTTTTTGGTATAATTTTAAAAATAATCGACCGAAAAATTTTAAAACTACATTTCTAATTAGATTTCATGAAAATAAAATTATTTAAACAAAATTTACAATTTTTTATAAAGAAATAAAAAAGTTTCTGCAGTTTTTGTGTGATTTTTAAGAAAAACGTTTTTTTGGTATAATTTTAAAAATAATCGTCCGAAAAATTTTAAAACTACATTTCTAATTAGATTTCATAAAAATAAAATTATTTAAACAAAATTTACAGTTTTTTATTAAGAAATAAAAAAGTTACAGCAGTTTTTGTTTGATTTTTAAGAAAAACGTTTTTTTGGTATAATTTTAAAAATAATCGACCGAAAAATTTTAAAACTACATTTCTAATTAGATTTCATGAAAATAAAATTATTTAAACAAAATTTACAATTTTTTTATAAAGAAATAAAAAAGTTACAGCAGTTTTTGTTTGATTTTTAAGAAAAACGCATTATTTCTAAAAAATAACGTTTTTTTGATATAATTTTAAAAGTAATAGTCCGAAAAATTTTAAAACTACATTTCTAATTAGATTTCATGAAAATAAAATTATTTAAACAAAATTTACATTTTTTTATAAAGAAATAAAAAAGTTTCTGCAGTTTTTGTGAGATTTTTAAGAAAAACGTTTTTTTGGTATAATTTTAAAAATAATCGACCGAAAAATTTTAAAACTACATTTCTAATTAGATTTCATGAAAATAAAATGATTTAAACAAAATTTACAATTTTTTATAAAGAAATAAAAAAGTTTCTGCAGTTTTTGTGTGATTTTTAAGAAAAACGTTTTTTTGGTATAATTTTAAAAATAATCGTCCGAAAAATTTTAAAACTACGTTTCTAATTAGATTTCATGAAAATAAAATTATTTAAACAAAATTTACATTTTTTTATAAAGAAATAAAAAAGTTACAGCAGTTTTTGTTTGATTTTTAAGAAAAACGCATTATTTCTAAAAAATAACGTTTTTTTGATATAATTTTAAAAGTAATCGTCCGAAAAATTCTAAAACTACATTTCTAATTAGATTTCATGAAAATAATATTATTTAAACAAAATTTACAGTTTTTTATTAAGAAATAAAAAAGTTACAGCAGTTTTTGTTTGATTTTTAAGAAAAACGTTTGTTTGGTATAATTTTAAAAATAATCGACCGAAAAATTTTAAAACTACATTTCTAATTAGATTTCATGAAAATAAAATTATTTAAACAAAATTTACATTTTTTTATAAAGAAATAAGAAAGTTACAGCAGTTTTTGTTTGATTTTTAAGAAAAACGCATTATTTCTAAAAAATAACGTTTTTTTGATATAATTTTAAAAGTAATCGTCCGAAAAATTCTAAAACTACATTTCTAATTAGATTTCATGAAAATAAAATTATTTAAACAAAATTTACATTTTTTTATAAAGAAATAAAAAAGTTACAGCAGTTTTTGTTTGATTTTTAAGAAAAACGCATTATTTCTAAAAAATAACGTTTTTTTGATATAATTTTAAAAGTAATCGTCCGAAAAATTCTAAAACTACATTTCTAATTAGATTTCATGAAAATAATATTATTTAAACAAAATTTACATTTTTTTATAAAGAAATAAAAAAGTTACAGCAGTTTTTGTTTGATTTTTAAGAAAAACGCATTATTTCTAAAAAATAACGTTTTTTTGATATAATTTTAAAAGTAATCGTCCGAAAAATTTTAAAACTACATTTCTAATTAGATTTCATGAAAATAATATTATTTAAACAAAATTTACATTTTTTTATAAAGAAATAAAAAAGTTACAGCAGTTTTTGATTGATTTTTAAGAAAAACGTTTTTTTGGTATAATTTTAAAAATAATCGACCGAAAAATTTTAAAACTACATTTCTAATTAGATTTCATGAAAATAAAATTATTTAAACAAAATTTACATTTTCTTATAAAGAAATAAAAAAGTTACAGCAGTTTTTGTTTGATTTTTAAGAAAAACGCATTATTTCTAAAAAATAACGTTTTTTTGATATAATTTTAAAAGTAATCGTCCGAAAAATTTTAAAACTACATTTCTAATTAGATTTCATGAAAATAAAATTATTTAAACAAAATTTACATTTTTTTATAAAGAAATAAAAAAGTTTCTGCAGTTTTAGTTTGATTTTTAAGAAAAACGCATTATTTCTAAAAAATAACGTTTTTTTGATATAATTTTAAAAGTAATCGTCCGAAAAATTTTAAAACTACATTTCTAATTAGATTTCTTGAAAATAATATTATTTAAACAAAATTTACATTTTTTTATAAAGAAATAAAAAAGTTTCTGCAGTTTTTGTGTGATTTTTAAGAAAAATGTTTTTTTGGTATAATTTTAAAAATAATCGACCGAAAAATTTTAAAACTACATTTCTAATTAGATTTCATGAAAATAAAATTATTTAAACAAAATTTACAATTTTTTATAAAGAAATAAAAAAGTTTCTGCAGTTTTTGTGTGATTTTTAAGAAAAACGTTTTTTTGGTATAATTTTAAAAATAATTGTCCGAAAAATTTTAAAACTACAGTTCTAATTAGATTTCATGAAAATAAAATTATTTAAACAAAATTTACAGTTTTTTATTAAGAAATAAAAAAGTTACAGCAGTTTTTGTTTGAGTTTTAAGAAAAACGTTTTTTTGGTATAATTTTAAAAATAATCGACCGAAAAATTTTAAAACTACATTTCTAATTAGATTTCATGAAAATAAAATTATTTAAACAAAATTTACATTTTTTTATAAAGAAATAAAAAAGTTACAGCATATTTAGTTTGATTTTTAAGAAAAACGCATTATTTCTAAAAAATAACGTTTTTTTGATATAATTTTAAAAGTAATCGTCCGAAAAATTTTAAAACTACATTTCTAATTAGATTTCATGAAAATAAAATTATTTAAACAAAATTTACATTTTTTTATAAAGAAATAAAAAAGTTTCTGCAGTTTTAGTTTGATTTTTAAGAAAAACGCATTATTTCTAAAAAATAACGTTTTTTTGATATAATTTTAAAAGTAATCGTCCGAAAAATTTTAAAACAACGTGAAACCGGTGAAATTGTAAATCGTGAAACTTAATATTTCCAGCAATTTTTTTAAAATGTGTGAAGAAGCGTACGGAAACACAAATAATTATATATCTGTTCGTGATATAACAAAAAAAATGTTGATAACCTAAAAACTGCTTTTGTCCAGTTGAGCAATTGCACTTTTACGCAGTTTTTTTATGTTATGTTATGTTATGTTATAAACAAGTTATCACGGTTCTGTGTTTTAACGCGTTTCTCGAGTTTTCTGTAAAAATTTAAACCAGTAGTAATTGGTGCATAGACTTTAGTTTATAATCTCTTAAAAAACTTGTGGGTTTTGTGCAAAATTCTCATATAATCAGGTATTTTGTTAATTAATGATCGAACCACAACTTAACCTCAATTCGTTTGTGTGAGATTTTGCATATTAAACTAAATTGTTAAAAGTGAATAATTTATGCCATTTTATATTGTTACAATTTCAATTGAACTCAGCAAAGTATCAGCTCCGGTCTAGAGCGTTTAGGCGCCTGACTTGAGAGTTTCATTCTGAAGGTCTGCGGTTCAAATCTCACGATCTCTTGAAATTTTTATTATTCGTATTTTATAATATTATTTTGTGTTGAATTTTTGTGTTAATCCTTTCCTTTGTTTTTGTCACTTTTGCCCATATTCCGAGGTCTTCTTGTGTGTTTGTTACTCACTGCTAACGACCCAGCAGATGTGAAGAGTGTCCCCGTCTTTTTACCAAATTTTAAATTTTATTCTAAGATAATTTTATGTTAACATAAGAGTACCTTAGCAAGATAATCATGGGTGATAAAGATAAGACTGTAGAAAAATGTCGCAAATGTTTTTCTACCGTTAAAAAAGCTCGTATTGATTGCGTACGCTGTGACGCTATTTATCATGTGAGTTGTGCGGGGAGAGTAAAGAATGGCAAGTTTATAAACAAAGAAGAATTTGATTGCTGCTTGCTCACTGAAAGTAACTTAGTGGATAGAAGCGATCTTAGCCAAAGTAATACACCTTCAGCTTCCGCAACAACTAGTTTTGATTTTGGACTTGACAGGAAACTGTTGGTCGAACTTAATACTGTCGTCAAAGGTCTGGTAACATCTGTAAATACATTGGTTAATGATTTCAACACATATAAAGAAGTTATTAACAATATGAAAACCTTGTCAGATGACTGTGAAAAATTGAAAGCTGAAAACAATGAGTTAAGAGGAACCGTCCACAGCCTGTTAACAAAAGTAAATAACATTGAACAAAACCTCTTGAGTACGGATAATCAAGCATCTTCGCAACTTGGACAGGGTGAACTTATTGCAGAATTTGAAAACCGGAAAAAGCGCGAATGTAATCTAATGTTATATAATGTTCTTGAATCGGATAGTGTTGTCGATGGAGCTGATGAACGGATTTCTATTGATCTCGCCAAAGTTAAAGAGATCTTGACTCCCATTTTCACCAATCCTGATATTAAAACTGTATTTAGGATTGGAAAACGGAATAATAACTTACGTCCGTTAAAAGTTGTTTTTCAAAGCCCAGACAAGGTCCATTTTGTATTAAGAAATAAAGACAAACTCCAAAACAATATCAAGGCTCAGCCTGATAGAACCTTCACGCAGCGTCAAGAATTAAAACAGTGCCTAGAAGAGTTGAAACAAAGAAAAGCAAATGGTGAAAATAATCTAATGCTTAAGTACGTCAATAATTCGCCCAAAGTGGTACCTAAACCTCCAAAAAACTAAATACCTCCCAACAGCAAGCTAAACATAAATTTAAATGTTACTATCAAAACGTTCGTGGACTACGAACGAAAACAATTAATTTTTTAACTAACACGAGCACATCGGAGAATATTTATGATGCATTTTTTTTAACGGAAACTTGGCTCGATGAAGATATCTTTAATAATGAATTGTTTACTGAAAATTATAATGTATATCGTAATGATAGGAAAAATAAAAAAGGCGGAGGAGCTTTAATTGCGGTTAAGAACACGTTTAGTTGTGAAGAAATAAGTTTATCTATACCTAATATTGAAGTTGCCGCTGTAAAACTTTTACTTAAAGGGAATTCCATCGTTCTCTTATGCTGTTATATACCACCTTCTTTGACAACTATACATTACAATACACTCTTTGAAGAGATTGAATCATCATTATGCCCTGTTTCACCTAATATTATAATGGCGGGCGATTTTAATTTACCAAACTACAAGAACAGTTTATATCAGTATGTAAGTGATGACAAAATAATATGTTTAAATAACTTTCTAAATTTTTGTGATCTCGAGCAACATAATAGGGTTGAAAATTCTCAGAACAGAATATTAGACTTAATACTTACACCTAGTCATCTTAAATGTAAGGTTATAAGAGAACCTATACCCCTGGTCAATGAGGACATATATCACCCAGCATTAAACTTTTCTTTATTACTGACTGAAGAATCAATATCCAATTTTGAATTATCCGAAACTCGCAGTTTTAATTTTAAGAAAGCAGATTTTCTGAATCTTTATGATAGTATGTGTAAAGTTTCGTGGGATAACTTATTAAATCAGAATGATGTAAACGCTGCTTGTGAAGTATTTTATGATAAACTATACAGCATTTTTGAACTGCATGTCCCAAGAACAGGAGCAAACAAAAGAATGTCAAATTATCCGCCTTGGTTTGACAAGGAAATAATAAACATGATTAAGAGTAAAGATTGTGCCCGTAGAAGATTTATCAGGTCCAAAAGTATGGAAGATAAAGAAACTTTTATTACGGAGAGAAGAACATTAAAAAATATGATTAACATTGCCAGAACAAATTACGTACGCTGTGCAGAAGCTGACATGAATGCAGACCCAAGTAAATTTTGGTCATACTTACACAACATTAAGAATTCTTCAAGGATTCCGGGTACGATGTCTTATGAAGGTGAAATTATTACCGACCCCAATGACATAGTTAATTCCTTCGCAAAACATTTCAAGAGTGTATTTCGTACTGATAAATTTAATGACAGTTTTCAAATCTCAAGACAGTGTATGGGTGATCTATCTCTTAATGAAGAAACAGTCATGAAGAATCTTAAGCAGCTAAATGGATCTCTCAGCATGGGAATGGATATGGTTCCATCTTTAATAATCAAAGATTGCGCACCTGTTATTGTTAAACCGATTTTACATTTATTTAATTTAATCTTAAAAACAGGTATTTTTCCTGATATATGGAAAAAAGTGAGGGTGGTTCCTGTGTATAAATCTGGCAATAAAAAGGATATCTTAAATTACCGTCCCATCTCAATTTTGAGCAACTTCTCAAAGGTGTTCGAAAGTATCATAAGTGATGAAATTTATACAAGAGTACATGTTCATATTAGTAATTATCAACATGGTTTTATTCGTAGACGCTCAACCTCTAGTAATCTTTTGAATCTCACTCAATACATATTTGGAAGTATGAGCAGTAATGAACAAGTTGATGTTATATACACAGATATTTCTAAAGCTTTTGATCAAATGTCACATCAAATCTTACTTGAGAAGCTTGTTCAATTTGAGATACCATACAATATAATCTCTGTGTTATCATCCTATTTGTCAAATCGGGTTCAGAAGGTTTGTTATAACGGATTTTATTCTAATTGTTATGTAGCTACCAGTGGTGTGCCGCAGGGTTCGAATTTGGGACCTTTGCTATTTGTTTTATTTATTAATGATTTAGCTGCTCAAATTAAAAGTTTTATTCTATTGTATGAGGATGATGTGAAAATATACAGGTCTATACAATGTGTCTTTGATTGTGATCAACTTCAGAAAAATCTTAATACAGTATTTGAATGGTGTAACAAAAACGGTTTAAAATTAAATACTAGTAAATGTTGTATTATGTCATATTGTCGTAAAACTCAAACACTATTTTATGATTACTTAATTAATGATGCAAGTTTAAACAGATGTTTTGAAATTAAAGATCTGGGTGTAGAATTTGATGTTAAGTTAACTTTTAATCAGCATATAGAAAACCTTACAAAATCTTGTTTTCGGACTCTAGGTTTCATTGCTAGAAATACCAAAGAATTTAGTGCAGATACCTTAAAGATGCTTTACAGCTCATACATTCTTAGTAAAATGACGTATTGTTCTGTAATATGGTGCCCTTCTTATGAAAAGTATGTAAATATGCTTGAAAAGGTTCAAAGAAAATTTTTGAGATTGTTATTCTATCGGAAGCATGGCACTTATCCAAATCAAGATCATCCTTATGATATGTTGTTGAGAGAATTTAAATACATAACGGTAGCTGACACCCACAAAATTATATCAATTCTGTATTTGTTTAAGATAGTTCACAATTATATTGATGATTCCAATTCGTTAGAACTCATACATTTTACAGTACCACGCTTAGCATCGAGATCGACTCGTACATTTTACTACGTCACTGCTCAAACGAATTATCTTAATAACTCTCCTTTTTACATGATGTACCGTAATTATCATGATGTTCAAGACTCTGTTGATATATTTATTAATGACATTATTAAGTATAAAAAGGTAATACATGAATGTTTTAGCGCAACATAATGTTATATTTTAGTTCGTATTATGTCTGTATACTCGTATATTGTCAATGTATAATCTTTTATTTTATTTATATATATATTTTTAACCAACTTATTATTAACTATATATTTTTAAATGTTATATTATATTATATGTTATCCTGTAATAGGCTGCTTGCTGTTGGATAATAAACTATTATTATTATTATTATTATTATTAAAAACTACATTTCTAATTAGATTTCATGAAAATAAAATTATTTAAACAAAATTTACATTTTTTTATAAAGAAATAAAAAAGTTTCTGCAGTTTTTGTGTGATTTTTAAGAAAAACGTTTTTTTGGTATAATTTTAAAAATAATCGACCGAAAAATTTTAAAACTACATTTCTAATTAGATTTCATGAAAATAAAATGATTTAAACAAAATTTACAATTTTTTATAAAGAAATAAAAAAGTTTCTGCAGTTTTTGTGTGATTTTTAAGAAAAACGTTTTTTTGGTATAATTTTAAAAATAATCGTCCGAAAAATTTTAAAACTACATTTCTAATTAGATTTCATGAAAATAAAATTATTTAAACAAAATTTACAGTTTTTTATTAAGAAATAAAAAAGTTACAGCAGTTTTTGTTTGATTTTTAAGAAAAACGTTTGATTGGTATAATTTTAAAAATAATCGACCGAAAAATTTTAAAACTACATTTCTAATTAGATTTCATGAAAATAATATTATTTAAACAAAATTTACATTTTTTTATAAAGAAATAAAAAAGTTACAGCAGTTTTTGTTTGATTTTTAAGAAAAACGCATTATTTCTAAAAAATATCGTTTTTTTGATATAATTTTAAAAGTAATCGTCCGAAAAATTTTAAAACTACATTTCTAATTAGATTTCATGAAAATAATATTATTTAAACAAAATTTACATTTTTTTATAAAGAAATAAAAAAGTTTCTGCAGTTTTTGTGTGATTTTTAAGAAAAACGTTTTTTTGGTATAATTTTAAAAATAATCGACCGAAAAATTTTAAAACTACATTTCTAATTAGATTTCATGAAAATAAAATTATTTAAACAAAATTTACATTTTTTTATAAAGAAATAAAAAAGTTACAGCAGTTTTTGTTTGATTTTTAAGAAAAACGCATTATTTCTAAAAAATAACGTTTTTTTGATATAATTTTAAAAGTAATCGTCCGAAAAATTTTAAAACTACATTTCTAATTAGATTTCATGAAAATAAAATTATTTAAACAAAATTTACAGTTTTTTATTAAGAAATAAAAAAGTTACAGCAGTTTTTGTTTGATTTTTAAGAAAAACGTTTGATTGGTATAATTTTAAAAATAATTGACCGAAAAATTTTAAAACTACATTTCTAATTAGATTTCATGATAATAAAATTATTTAAACAAAATTTACATTTTTTTATAAAGAAATAAAAAAGTTACAGCAGTTTTTGTTTGATTTTTAAGAAAAACGCATTATTTCTAAAAAATAACGTTTTTTTGATATAATTTTAAAAGTAATCGTCCGAAAAATTTTAAAACTACATTTCTAATTAGATTTCATGAAAATAATATTATATAACAAAATTTACATTTTTTTATAAAGAAATAAAAAAGTTTCTGCAGTTTTTGTGTGATTTTTAAGAAAAATGTTTTTTTGGTATAATTTTAAAAATAATCGTCCGAAAAATTTTAAAACTACATTTCTAATTAGATTTCATGAAAATAAATTATTTAAACAAAATTTACAGTTTTTTATTAAGAAATAAAAAAGTTACAGCAGTTTTTGTTTGATTTTTAAGAAAAACGTTTTTTTGATATAATTTTAAAAGTAATCGTCCGAAAAATTCTAAAACTACATTTCTAATTAGATTTCATGAAAATAATATTATTTAAACAAAATTTACATTTTTTTATAAAGAAATAAAAAAGTTACAGCAGTTTTTGTTTGATTTTTAAGAAAAACGCATTATTTCTAAAAAATATCGTTTTTTTGATATAATTTTAAAAGTAATCGTCCGAAAAATTTTAAAACTACATTTCTAATTAGATTTCATGAAAATAATATTATTTAAACAAAATTTACATTTTTTTATAAAGAAATAAAAAAGTTTCTGCAGTTTTTGTGTGATTTTTAAGAAAAACGTTTTTTTGGTATAATTTTAAAAATAATCGACCGAAAAATTTTAAAACTACATTTCTAATTAGATTTCATGAAAATAAAATTATTTAAACAAAATTTACATTTTTTTATAAAGAAATAAAAAAGTTACAGCAGTTTTTGTTTGATTTTTAAGAAAAACGCATTATTTCTAAAAAATAACGTTTTTTTGATATAATTTTAAAAGTAATCGTCCGAAAAATTTTAAAACTACATTTCTAATTAGATTTCATGAAAATAAAATTATTTAAACAAAATTTACAGTTTTTTATTAAGAAATAAAAAAGTTACAGCAGTTTTTGTTTGATTTTTAAGAAAAACGTTTGATTGGTATAATTTTAAAAATAATTGACCGAAAAATTTTAAAACTACATTTCTAATTAGATTTCATGATAATAAAATTATTTAAACAAAATTTACATTTTTTTATAAAGAAATAAAAAAGTTACAGCAGTTTTTGTTTGATTTTTAAGAAAAACGCATTATTTCTAAAAAATAACGTTTTTTTGATATAATTTTAAAAGTAATCGTCCGAAAAATTTTAAAACTACATTTCTAATTAGATTTCATGAAAATAATATTATTTAAACAAAATTTACATTTTTTTATAAAGAAATAAAAAAGTTTCTGCAGTTTTTGTGTGATTTTTAAGAAAAATGTTTTTTTGGTATAATTTTAAAAATAATCGTCCGAAAAATTTTAAAACTACATTTCTAATTAGATTTCATGAAAATAAATTATTTAAACAAAATTTACAGTTTTTTATTAAGAAATAAAAAAGTTACAGCAGTTTTTGTTTGATTTTTAAGAAAAACGTTTTTTTGGTATAATTTTAAAAATAATCGACCGAAAAATTTTAAAACTACATTTCTAATTAGATTTCATGAAAATAAAATTATTTAAACAAAATTTACATTTTTTTATAAAGAAATAAAAAAGTTACAGCAGTTTTTGTTTGATTTTTAAGAAAAACGCATTATTTCTAAAAAATAACGTTTTTTTGATATAATTTTAAAAGTAATCGTCCGAAAAATTTTAAAACTACATTTCTAATTAGATTTCATGAAAATAATATTATTTAAACAAAATTTACATTTTTTTATAAAGAAATAAAAAAGTTTCTGCAGTTTTTGTGTGATTTTTAAGAAAAATGTTTTTTTGGTATAATTTTAAAAATAATCGACCGAAAAATTTTAAAACTACATTTCTAATTAGATTTCATGAAAATAAAATGATTTAAACAAAATTTACAATTTTTTATAAAGAAATAAAAAAGTTTCTGCAGTTTTTGTGTGATTTTTAAGAAAAACGTTTTTTTGGTATAATTTTAAAAATAATCGTCCGAAAAATTTTAAAACTACATTTCTAATTAGATTTCATGAAAATAAAATTATTTAAACAAAATTTACAGTTTTTTATTAAGAAATAAAAAAGTTACAGCAGTTTTTGTTTGATTTTTAAGAAAAACGTTTGATTGGTATAATTTTAAAAATAATTGACCGAAAAATTTTAAAACTACATTTCTAATTAGATTTCATAAAAATAAAATTATTTAAACAAAATTTACATTTTTTTATAAAGAAATAAAAAAGTTACAGCAGTTTTTGTTTGATTTTTAAGAAAAACGCATTATTTCTAAAAAATAACGTTTTTTTGATATAATTTTAAAAGTAATCGTTCGAAAAATTTTAAAACTACATTTCTAATTAGATTTCATGAAAATAAAATTATTTAAACAAAATTTACATTTTTTTATAAAGAAATAAAAAAGTTTCTGCAGTTTTAGTTTGATTTTTAAGAAAAACGCATTATTTCTAAAAAATAACGTTTTTTTGATATAATTTTAAAAGTAATCGTCCGAAAAATTTTAAAACTACATTTCTAATTAGATTTCATGAAAATAAAATTATTTAAACAAAATTTACATTTTTTTATAAAGAAATAAAAAAGTTTCTGCAGTTTTTGTGTGATTTTTAAGAAAAATGTTTTTTTGGTATAATTTTAAAAATAATCGTCCGAAAAATTTTAAAACTACATTTCTAATTAGATTTCATGAAAATAAATTATTTAAACAAAATTTACAGTTTTTTATTAAGAAATAAAAAAGTTACAGCAGTTTTTGTTTGATTTTTAAGAAAAACGTTTTTTTGGTATAATTTTAAAAATAATCGACCGAAAAATTTTAAAACTACATTTCTAATTAGATTACATGAAAATAAAATTATTTAAACAAAATTTACATTTTTTTATAAAGAAATAAAAAAGTTACAGCAGTTTTTGTTTGATTTTTAAGAAAAACGCATTATTTCTAAAAAATAACGTTTTTTTGATATAATTTTAAAAGTAATCGTCCGAAAAATTTTAAAACTACATTTCTAATTAGATTTCATGAAAATAATATTATTTAAACAAAATTTACATTTTTTATAAAGAAATAAAAAAGTTTCTGCAGTTTTTGTGTGATTTTTAAGAAAAATGTTTTTTTGGTATAATTTTAAAAATAATCGACCGAAAAATTTTAAAACTACATTTCTAATTAGATTTCATGAAAATAAAATGATTTAAACAAAATTTACAATTTTTTATAAAGAAATAAAAAAGTTTCTGCAGTTTTTGTGTGATTTTTAAGAAAAACGTTTTTTTGGTATAATTTTAAAAATAATCGTCCGAAAAATTTTAAAACTACATTTCTAATTAGATTTCATGAAAATAAAATTATTTAAACAAAATTTACAGTTTTTTATTAAGAAATAAAAAAGTTACAGCAGTTTTTGTTTGATTTTTAAGAAAAACGTTTGATTGGTATAATTTTAAAAATAATTGACCGAAAAATTTTAAAACTACATTTCTAATTAGATTTCATGAAAATAAAATTATTTAAACAAAATTTACATTTTTTTATAAAGAAATAAAAAAGTTACAGCAGTTTTTGTTTGATTTTTAAGAAAAACGCATTATTTCTAAAAAATAACGTTTTTTTGATATAATTTTAAAAGTAATCGTCCGAAAAATTTTAAAACTACATTTCTAATTAGATTTCATGAAAATAAAATTATTTAAACAAAATTTACATTTTTTTATAAAGAAATAAAAAAGTTTCTGCAGTTTTAGTTTGATTTTTAAGAAAAACGCATTATTTCTAAAAAATAACGTTTTTTTGATATAATTTTAAAAGTAATCGTCCGAAAAATTTTAAAACTACATTTCTAATTAGATTTCATGAAAATAAAATTATTTAAACAAAATTTACATTTTTTTATAAAGAAATAAAAAAGTTACAGCAGTTTTTGTTTGATTTTTAAGAAAAACGCATTATTCCTAAAAAATAACGTTTTTTTGATATAATTTTAAAAGTAATCGTCCGAAAAATTTTAAAACTACATTTCTAATTAGATTTCATGAAAATAAAATTATTTAAACAAAATTTACATTTTTTTATAAAGAAATAAAAAAGTTTCTGCATTTTTTGTGTGATTTTTAAGAAAAACGTTTTTTTGGTATAATTTTAAAAATAATCGACCGAAAAATTTTAAAACTACATTTCTAATTAGATTTCATGAAAATAAAATTATTTAAACAAAATTTACAATTTTTTATAAAGAAATAAAAAAGTTTCTGCAGTTTTTGTGTGATTTTTAAGAAAAACGTTTTTTTGGTATAATTTTAAAAATAATCGTCCGAAAAATTTTAAAACTACATTTCTAATTAGATTTCAAGAAAATAAAATTATTTAAACAAAATTTACAGTTTTTTATTAAGAAATAAAAAAGTTACAGCAGTTTTTGTTTGATTTTTAAGAAAAACGTTTTTTTGGTATAATTTTAAAAATAATCGACCGAAAAATTTTAAAACTACATTTCTAATTAGATTTCATGAAAATAAAATTATTTAAACAAAATTTACATTTTTTTATAAAGAAATAAAAAAGTTACAGCAGTTTTTGTTTGATTTTTAAGAAAATCGCATTATTTCTAAAAAATAACGTTTTTTTGATATAATTTTAAAAGTAATCGTCCGAAAAATTTTAAAACTACATTTCTAATTAGATTTCATGAAAATAATATTATTTAAACAAAATTTACATTTTTTTATAAAGAAATAAAAAAGTTACAGCAGTTTTTGTTTGATTTTTAAGAAAAACGCATTATTTCTAAAAAATAACGTTTTTTTGATATAATTTTAAAAGTAATCGTCCGAAAAATTTTAAAACTACATTTCTAATTAGATTTCATGAAAATAATATTATTTAAACAAAATTTACATTTTTTTATAAAGAAATAAAAAAGTTTCTGCAGTTTTTGTGTGATTTTTAAGAAAAACGTTTTTTTGGTATAATTTTAAAAATAATCGACCGAAAAATTTTAAAACTACATTTCTAATTAGATTTCATGAAAATAAAATTATTTAAACAAAATTTACATTTTTTTATAAAGAAATAAAAAAGTTACAGCAGTTTTTGTTTGATTTTTAAGAAAAACGCATTATTTCTAAAAAATAACGTTTTTTTGATATAATTTTAAAAGTAATCGTCCGAAAAATTTTAAAACAACATTTCTAATTAGATTTCATGAAAATAAAATTATTTAAACAAAATTTACATTTTTTTATAAAGAAATAAAAAAGTTTCTGCAGTTTTTGTGTGATTTTTAAGAAAAACGTTTTTTTGGTATAATTTTAAAAATAATCGTCCGAAAAATTTTAAAACTACATTTCTAATTAGATTTCATGAAAATAAATTATTTAAACAAAATTTACAGTTTTTTATTAAGAAATAAAAAAGTTACAGCAGTTTTTGTTTGATTTTTAAGAAAAACGTTTTTTTGGTATAATTTTAAAAATAATCGACCGAAAAATTTTAAAACTACATTTCTAATTAGATTTTATGAAAATAATATTATTTAAACAAAATTTACATTTTTTTATAAAGAAATAAAAAAGTTACAGCAGTTTTTGTTTGATTTTTAAGAAAAACGCATTATTTCTATAAAATAACGTTTTTTTGATATAATTTTAAAAGTAATCGTCCGAAAAATTTTAAAACTACATTTCTAATTAGATTTCATGAAAATAATATTATTTAAACAAAATTTACATTTTTTTATAAAGAAATAAAAAAGTTTCTGCAGTTTTTGTGTGATTTTTAAGAAAAACGTTTTTTTGGGTATAATTTTAAAAATAATCGACCGAAAAATTTTAAAACTACATTTCTAATTAGATTTCATGAAAATAAAATTATTTAAATAAAATTTACATTTTTTTATAAAGAAATAAAAAAGTTACAGCAGTTTTTGTTTGATTTTTAAGAAAAACGCATTATTTCTAAAAAATAAAGTTTTTTTGATATAATTTTAAAAGTAATCGTCCGAAAAATTTTAAAACTACATTTCTAATTAGATTTCATGAAAATAAAATTATTTAAACAAAATTTACATTTTTTTATAAAGAAATAAAAAAGTTTCTGCAGTTTTTGTGTGATTTTTAAGAAAAACGTTTTTTTGGTATAATTTTAAAAATAATCGACCGAAAAATTTTAAAACTACATTTCTAATTAGATTTCATGAAAATAAAATTATTTAAACAAAATTTACATTTTTTTATAAAGAAATAAAAAAGTTACAGCAGTTTTTGTTTGATTTTTAAGAAAAACGCATTATTTCTAAAAAATAACGTTTTTTTGATATAATTTTAAAAGTAATCGTCCAAAAATTTTAAAACTACATTTCTAATTAGATTTCATGAAAATAAAATTATTTAAACAAAATTTACATTTTTTTATAAAGAAATAAAAAAGTTTCTGCAGTTTTAGTTTGATTTTTAAGAAAAACGCATTATTTCTAAAAAATAACGTTTTTTTGATATAATTTTAAAAGTAATCGTCCGAAAAATTTTAAAACTACATTTCTAATTAGATTTCATGAAAATAAAATTATTTAAACAAAATTTACATTTTTTTATAAAGAAATAAAAAAGTTTCTGCAGTTTTTGTGTGATTTTTAAGAAAAACGTTTTTTTGGTATAATTTTAAAAATAATCGACCGAAAAATTTTAAAACTACATTTCTAATTAGATTTCATGAAAATAAAATTATTTAAACAAAATTTACATTTTTTTATAAAGAAATAAAAAAGTTTCTGCAGTTTTAGTTTGATTTTTAAGAAAAACGCATTATTTCTAAAAAATAACGTTTTTTTGATATAATTTTAAAAGTAATCGTCCGAAAAATTTTAAAACTACATTTCTAATTAGATTTCATGAAAATAAAATTATTTAAACAAAATTTACATTTTTTTATAAAGAAATAAAAAAGTTACAGCAGTTTTTGTTTGATTTTTAAGAAAAACGCATTATTTCTAAAATATAACGTTTTTTTGATATAATTTTAAAAGTAATCGTCCGAAAAATTTTAAAACTACATTTCTAATTAGATTTCATGAAAATAAAATTATTTAAACAAAATTTACATTTTTTTATAAAGAAATAAAAAAGTTTCTGCAGTTTTTGTGTGATTTTTAAGAAAAACGTTTTTTTTGGTATAATTTTAAAAATAATCGACCGAAAAATTTTAAAACTACATTTCTAATTAGATTTCATGAAAATAAAATTATTTAAACAAAATTTACAATTTTTTATAAAGAAATAAAAAAGTTTCTGCAGTTTTTGTGTGATTTTTAAGAAAAACGTTTTTTTGGTATAATTTTAAAAATAATCGTCCGAAAAATTTTAAAACTACATTTCTAATTAGATTTCAAGAAAATAAAATTATTTAAACAAAATTTACAGTTTTTTATTAAGAAATAAAGAAGTTACAGCAGTTTTTGTTTGATTTTTAAGAAAACGTTTTTTTGGTATAATTTTAAAAATAATCGACCGAAAAATTTTAAACTACATTTCTGATTAGATTTCAAGAAAATAAAATTATTTAAACAAAATTTACAGTTTTTTATTAAGAAATAAAAAAGTTACAGCAGTTTTAGTTTGATTTTTAAGAAAAACGCATTATTTCTAAAAAATAACGTTTTTTTGATATAATTTTAAAAGTAATCGTCCGAAAAATTTTAAAACTACATTTCTAATTAGATTTCATGAAAATAATATTATTTAAACAAAATTTACATTTTTTTATAAAGAAATAAGAAAGTTACAGCAGTTTTTGTTTGATTTTTAAGAAAAACGCATTATTTCTAAAAATAACGTTTTTTTGATATAATTTTAAAAGTAATCGTCCGAAAAATTTTAAAACTACATTTCTAATTAGATTTCATGAAAATAATATTATTTAAACAAAATTTACATTTTTTTATAAAGAAATAAAAAAGTTTCTGCAGTTTTTGTGTGATTTTTAAGAAAAAGTTTTTTTGGTATAATTTTAAAAATAATCGACCGAAAAATTTTAAAACTACATTTCTAATTAGATTTCATGAAAATAAAATTATTTAAACAAAATTTACATTTTTTTATAAAGAAATAAAAAAGTTACAGCAGTTTTTGTTTGATTTTTAAGAAAAACGCATTATTTCTAAAAAATAACGTTTTTTTGATATAATTTTAAAAGTAATCGTCCGAAAAATTTTAAAATAACATTTCTAATTAGATTTCATGAAAATAAAATTATTTAAACAAAATTTACATTTTTTTATAAAGAAAAAAAAAAGTTTCTGCAGTTTTTGTGTGATTTTAAGAAAAACGTTTTTTTGGTATAATTTTAAAAATAATCGTCCGAAAAATTTTAAAACTACATTTCTAATTAGATTTCATGAAGATAAATTATTTAAACAAAATTTACAGTTTTTTATTAAGAAATAAAAAAGTTACAGCAGTTTTTGTTTGATTTTTAAGAAAAACGTTTTTTTGGTATAATTTTAAAAATAATCGACCGAAAAATTTTAAAACTACATTTCTAATTAGATTTTATGAAAATAATATTATTTAAACAAAATTTACATTTTTTTATAAAGAAATAAAAAAGTTACAGCAGTTTTTGTTTGATTTTTAAGAAAAACGCATTATTTCTATAAAATAACGTTTTTTTGATATAATTTTAAAAGTAATCGTCCGAAAAATTTTAAAACTACATTTCTAATTAGATTTCATGAAAATAATATTATTTAAACAAAATTTACATTTTTTTATAAAGAAATAAAAAAGTTTCTGCAGTTTTTGTGTGATTTTTAAGAAAAACGTTTTTTTGGTATAATTTTAAAAATAATCGACCGAAAAATTTTAAAACTACATTTCTAATTAGATTTCATGAAAATAAAATTATTTAAATAAAATTTACATTTTTTTATAAAGAAATAAAAAAGTTACAGCAGTTTTTGTTTGATTTTTAAGAAAAACGCATTATTTCTAAAAAATAACGTTTTTTTGATATAATTTTAAAAGTAATCGTCCGAAAAATTTTAAAACTACATTTCTAATTAGATTTCATGAAAATAAAATTATTTAAACAAAATTTACATTTTTTTATAAAGAAATAAAAAAGTTTCTGCAGTTTTTGTGTGATTTTTAAGAAAAACGTTTTTTTGGTATAATTTTAAAAATAATCGACCGAAAAATTTTAAAACTACATTTCTAATTAGATTTCATGAAAATAAAATTATTTAAACAAAATTTACATTTTTTTATAAAGAAATAAAAAAGTTTCTGCAGTTTTTGTGTGATTTTTAAGAAAAACGTTTTTTTGGTATAATTTTAAAAATAATCGAACGAAAAATTTTAAAACTACATTTCTAATTAGATTTCATGAAAATAAAATTATTTAAACAAAATTTACAATTTTTTATAAAGAAATAAAAAAGTTTCTGCAGTTTTTGTGTGATTTTTAAGAAAAACGTTTTTTTTGGTATAATTTTAAAAATAATCGTCCGAAAAATTTTAAAACTACATTTCTAATTAGATTTCATGAAAATAAAATTATTTAAACAAAATTTACAGTTTTTTATTAAGAAATAAAAAAGTTACAGCAGTTTTTGTTTGATTTTTAAGAAAAACGTTTTTTTGGTATAATTTAAAAAATAATCGACCGAAAAATTTTAAAACTACATTTCTAATTAGATTTCATGAAAATAAAATTATTTAAACAAAATTTACATTTTTTTATAAAGAAATAAAAAAGTTACAGCAGTTTTTGTTTGATTTTTAAGAAAAACGCATTATTTCTAAAAAATAACGTTTTTTTGATATAATTTTAAAAGTAATCGTCCGAAAAATTTTAAAACTACATTTCTAATTAGATTTCATGAAAATAATATTATTTAAACAAAATTTACATTTTTTTATAAAGAAATAAAAAAGTTACAGCAGTTTTTGTTTGATTTTTAAGAAAAACGCATTATTTCTAAAAAATAACGTTTTTTTGATATAATTTTAAAAGTAATCGTCCGAAAAATTTTAAAACTACATTTCTAATTAGATTTCATGAAAATAATATTATTTAAACAAAATTTACATTTTTTTATAAAGAAATAAAAAAGTTTATGCAGTTTTTGTGTGATTTTTAAGAAAAACGTTTTTTTGGTATAATTTTAAAAATAATCGACCGAAAAATTTTAAAACTACATTTCTAATTAGATTTCATGAAAATAAAATTATTTAAACAAAATTTACATTTTTTTATAAAGAAATAAAAAAGTTACAGCAGTTTTTGTTTGATTTTTAAGAAAAACGCATTATTTCTAAAAAATAACATTTTTTTGATATAATTTTAAAAGTAATCGTCCGAAAAATTTTAAAACTACATTTCTAATTAGATTTCATGAAAATAAAATTATTTGAACAAAATTTACATTTTTTTATAAAGAAATAAAAAAGTTTCTGCAGTTTTTGTGTGATTTTTAAGAAAAACGTTTTTTTGGTATAATTTTAAAAATAATCGACCGAAAAATTTTAAAACTACATTTCTAATTAGATTTCATGAAAATAAAATTATTTAAACAAAATTTACATTTTTTTATAAAGAAATAAAAAAGTTACAGCAGTTTTTGTTTGATTTTTAAGAAAAACGCATTATTTCTAAAAAATAACGTTTTTTTGATATAATTTTAAAAGTAATCGTCCGAAAAATTTTAAAACTACATTTCTAATTAGATTTCATGAAAATAAAATTATTTAAACAAAATTTACATTTTTTTATAAAGAAATAAAAAAGTTTCTGCAGTTTTAGTTTGATTTTTAAGAAAAACGCATTATTTCTAAAAAATAACGTTTTTTTGATATAATTTTAAAAGTAATCGTCCGAAAAATTTTAAAACTACATTTCTAATTAGATTTCATAAAAATAAAATTATTTAAACAAAATTTACATTTTTTTATAAAGAAATAAAAAAGTTTCTGCAGTTTTTGTGTGATTTTTAAGAAAAACGTTTTTTGGTATAATTTTAAAAATAATCGACCGAAAAATTTTAAAACTACATTTCTAATTAGATTTCATGAAAATAAAATTATTTAAACAAAATTTACAATTTTTTATAAAGAAATAAAAAAGTTTCTGCAGTTTTTGTGTGATTTTTAAGAAAAACGTTTTTTTGGTATAATTTTAAAAATAATCGTCCGAAAAATTTTAAAACTACATTTCTAATTAGATTTCATGAAAATAAAATTATTTAAACAAAATTTACAGTTTTTATTAAGAAATAAAAAAGTTACAGCAGTTTTTGTTTGATTTTTAAGAAAAACGTTTTTTTGGTATAATTTTAAAAATAATCGACCGAAAAATTTTAAAACTACATTTCTAATTAGATTTCATGAAAATAAAATTATTTAAACAAAATTTACATTTTTTTATAAAGAAATAAAAAAGTTTCTGCAGTTTTTGTGTGATTTTTAAGAAAAACGTTTTTTTGGTATAATTTTAAAAATAATCGTCCGAAAAATTTTAAAACTACATTTCTAATTAGATTTCATGAAAATAAAATTATTTTAACAAAATTTACAGTTTTTTATTAAGAAATAAAAAAGTTACAGCAGTTTTTGTTTGATTTTTAAGAAAAACGTTTTTTTGGTATAATTTTAAAAATAATCGACCGAAAAATTTTAAAACTACATTTCTATTTAGATTTCATGAAAATAAAATTATTTAAACAAAGTTTACATTTTTTTATAAAGAAATAAAAAAGTTACAGCAGTTTTTGTTTGATTTTTAAGAAAAACGCATTATTTCTAAAAAATAACGTTTTTTTGATATAATTTTAAAAGTAATCGTCCGAAAAATTTTAAAACTACATTTCTAATTAGATTTCATGAAAATAATATTATTTAAACAAAATTTACATTTTTTTATAAAGAAATAAAAAGTTACAGCAGTTTTTGTTTGATTTTTAAGAAAAACGCATTATTTCTAAAAAATAACGTTTTTTTGATATAATTTTAAAAGTAATCGTCCGAAAAATTTTAAAACTACATTTCTAATTAGATTTCATGAAAATAATATTATTTAAACAAAATTTACATTTTTTTATAAAGAAATAAAAAAGTTACAGCAGTTTTTGTGTGATTTTTAAGAAAAACGTTTTTTTGGTATAATTTTAAAAATAATCGACCGAAAAATTTTAAAACTACATTTTTAATTAGATTTCATGAAAATAAAATTATTTAAACAAAATTTACATTTTTTTATAAAGAAATAAAAAAGTTACAGCAGTTTTTGTTTGATTTTTAAGAAAAACGCCTTATTTCTAAAAAATAAAGTTTTTTTGATATAATTTTAAAAGTAATCGTCCGAAAAATTTTAAAACTACATTTCTAATTAGATTTCATGAAAATAAAATTATTTAAACAAAATTTACATTTTTTTATAAAGAAATAAAAAAGTTTCTGCAGTTTTTGTGTGATTTTTAAGAAAAACGTTTTTTTGGTATAATTTTAAAAATAATCGACCGAAAAATTTTAAAACTACATTTCTAATTAGATTTCATGAAAATAAAATTATTTAAACAAAATTTACATTTTTTTATAAAGAAATAAAAAAGTTACAGCAGTTTTTGTTTGATTTTTAAGAAAAACGCATTATTTCTAAAAAATAACGTTTTTTTGATATAATTTTAAAAGTAATCGTCCGAAAAATTTTAAAACTACATTTCTAATTAGATTTCATGAAAATAAAATTATTTAAACAAAATTTACATTTTTTTATAAAGAAATAAAAAAGTTTCTGCAGTTTTTGTGTGATTTTTAAGAAAAACGTTTTTTTGGTATAATTTTAAAAATAATCGACCGAAAAATTTTAAAACTACATTTCTAATTAGATTTCATGAAAATAAAATTATTTAAACAAAATTTACATTTTTTTATAAAGAAATAAAAAAGTTACAGCAGTTTTTGTTTGATTTTTAAGAAAAACGCATTATTTCTAAAAAATAACGTCTTTTTGATATAATTTTAAAAGTAATCGTCCGAAAAATTTTAAAACTACATTTCTAATTGGATTTCATGAAAATAAAATTATTTAAACAAAATTTACATTTTTTTATAAAGAAATAAAAAAGTTTCTGCAGTTTTAGTTTGATTTTTAAGAAAAACGCATTATTTCTAAAAAATAACGTTTTTTTGATATAATTTTAAAAGTAATCGTCCGAAAAATTTTAAAACTACATTTCTAATTAGATTTCATGAAAATAAAATTATTTAAACAAAATTTACATTTTTTTATAAATAAATAAAAAAGTTTCTGCAGTTTTTGTGTGATTTTGAAGAAAAACGTTTTTTTGGTATAATTTTAAAAATAATCGACCGAAAAATTTTAAAACTACATTTCTAATTAGATTTCATGAAAATAAAATTATTTAAACAAAATTTACAATTTTTTATAAAGAAATAAAAAAGTTTCTGCAGTTTTTGTGTGATTTTTAAGAAAAACGTTTTTTTGGTATAATTTTAAAAATAATCGTCCGAAAAATTTTAAAACTACATTTCTAATTAGATTTCATGAAAATAAAATTATTTAAACAAAATTTACAGTTTTTGATTAAGAAATAAAAAAGTTACAGCAGTTTTTGTTTGATTTTTAAGAAAAACGTTTTTTTGGTATAATTTTAAAAATAATCGACCGAAAAATTTTAAAACTACATTTCTAATTAGATTTCATGAAAATAAAATTATTTAAACAAAATTTACATTTTTTTATAAAGAAATAAAAAAGTTACAGCAGTTTTTGTTTGATTTTTAAGAAAAACGCATTATTTCTAAAAAATAACGTTTTTTTGATATAATTTTAAAAGTAATCGTCCGAAAAATTTTAAAACTACATATCTAATTAGATTTCATGAAAATAAAATTATGTAAACAAAATTTACAGTTTTTTATTAAGAAATAAAAAAGTTTCTGCAGTTTTTGTGTGATTTTTAAGAAAAACGTTTTTTTGGTATAATTTTAAAAATAATCGTCCGAAAAATTTTAAAACTACATTTCTAATTAGATTTCATGAAAATAAAATTATTTAAACAAAATTTACAGTTTTTTATTAAGAAATAAAAAAGTTACAGCAGTTTTTGTTTGATTTTTAAGAAAAACGTTTTTTTGGTATAATTTTAGAAATAATCGACCGAAAAATTTTAAAACTACATTTCTAATTAGATTTCATGAAAATAAAATTATTTAAACAAAATTTACATTTTTTTATAAAGAAATAAAAAAGTTACAGCAGTTTTTGTTTGATTTTTAAGAAAAACGCATTATTTCTAAAAAATAACGTTTTTTTGATATAATTTTAAAAGTAATCGTCCGAAAAATTTTAAAACTACATTTCTAATTAGATTTCATGAAAATAAAATTATTTAAACAAAATTTACATTTTTTTATAAAGAAATAAAAAAGTTTCTGCAGTTTTAGTTTGATTTTTAAGAAAAACGCATTATTTCTAAAAAATAACGTTTTTTTGATATAATTTTAAAAGTAATCGTCCGAAAAATTTTAAAACTACATTTCTAATTAGATTTCATGAAAATAAAATTATTTAAACAAAATTTACATTTTTTTATAAAGAAATAAAAAAGTTTCTGCAGTTTTTGTGTGATTTTTAAGAAAAACGTTTTTTTGGTATAATTTTAAAAATAATCGACCGAAAAATTTTAAAACTACATTTCTAATTAGATTTCATGAAAATAAAATTATTTAAACAAAATTTACAATTTTTTATAAAGAAATAAAAAAGTTTCTGCAGTTTTTGTGTGATTTTTAAGAAAAACGTTTTTTTGGTATAATTTTAAAAATAATCGTCCGAAAAATTTTAAAACTACATTTCTAATTAGATTTCATGAAAATAAAATTATTTAAACAAAATTTACAGTTTTTTATTAAGAAATAAAAAAGTTACAGCAGTTTTTGTTTGATTTTTAAGAAAAACGTTTACTTGGTATAATTTTAAAAATAATCGACCGAAAAATTTTAAAACTACATTTCTAATTAGATTTCATGAAAATAAAATTATTTAAACAAAATTTACATTTTTTTATAAAGAAATAAAAAAGTTACAGCAGTTTTTGTTTGATTTTTAAGAAAAACGCATTATTTCTAAAAAATAACGTTTTTTTAATATAATTTTAAAAGTAATCGTCCGAAAAATTTTAAAACTACATTTCTAATTAGATTTCATGAAAATAAAATTATTTAAACAAAATTTACATTTTTTTATAAAGAAATAAAAAAGTTTCTGCAGTTTTTGTGTGATTTTTAAGAAAAACGTTTTTTTTGGTAAAATTTTAAAAATAATCGACCGAAAAATTTTAAAACTACATTTCTAATTAGATTTCATGAAAATAAAATTATTTAAACAAAATTTACATTTTTTTATAAAGAAATAAAAAAGTTACAGCAGTTTTTGTTTGATTTTTAAGAAAAACGCATTATTTCTAAAAAATAACGTTTTTTTGATATAATTTTAAAAGTAATCGTCCGAAAAATTTTAAAACTACATTTCTAATTAGATTTCATGAAAATAAAATTATTTAAACAAAATTTACATTTTTTTATAAAGAAATAAAAAAGTTTCTGCAGTTTTTGTGTGATTTTTAAGAAAAACGTTTTTTTGGTATAATTTTAAAAATAATCGACCGAAAAATTTTAAAACTACATTTCTAATTAGATTTCATGAAAATAAAATTATTTAAACAAAATTTACATTTTTTTATAAAGAAATAAAAAAGTTACAGCAGTTTTTGTTTGATTTTTAAGAAAAACACATTATTTCTAAAAAATAACGTTTTTTTGATATAATTTTAAAAGTAATCGTCCGAAAAATTTTAAAACTACATTTCTAATTAGATTTCATGAAAATAAAATTATTTAAACAAAATTTACATTTTTTTATAAAGAAATAAAAAAGTTTCTGCAGTTTTAGTTTGATTTTTAAGAAAAACGCATTATATCTAAAAAATAACGTTTTTTTGATATAATTTTAAAAGTAATCGTCCGAAAAATTTTAAAACTACATTTCTAATTAGATTTCATGAAAATAAAATTATTTAAACAAAATTTACATTTTTTTATAAAGAAATAAAAAAGTTTCTGCAGTTTTAGTTTGATTTTTAAGAAAAACGCATTATATCTAAAAAATAACGTTTTTTTGATATAATTTTAAAAGTAATCGTCCGAAAAATTTTAAAACTACATTTCTAATTAGATTTCATGAAAATAAAATTATTTAAACAAAATTTACATTTTTTTATAAAGAAATAAAAAAGTTTCTGCAGTTTTTGTGTGATTTTTAAGAAAAACGTTTTTTTGGTATAATTTTAAAAATAATCGACCGAAAAATTTTAAAACTACATTTCTAATTAGATTTCATGAAAATAAAATTATTTAAACAAAATTTACATTTTTTTATAAAGAAATAAAAAATTTACAGCAGTTTTTGTTTGATTTTTAAGAAAAACGCATTATTTCTAAAAAATAAAGTTTTTTTAATATAATTTTAAAAGTAATCGTCCGAAAAATTTTAAAACTACATTTCTAATTAGATTTCATGAAAATAAAATTATTTAAACAAAATTTACATTTTTTTATAAATAAATAAAAAAGTTACAGCAGTTTTTGTTTGATTTTTAAGAAAAACGCATTATTTCTAAAAAATAACGTTTTTTTAATATAATTTTAAAAGTAATCGTCCGAAAAATTTTAAAACTACATTTCTAATTAGATTTCATGAAAATAAAATTATTTAAACAAAATTTACATTTTTTTATAAAGAAATAAAAAAGTTTCTGCAGTTTTAGTTTGATTTTTAAGAAAAACGCATTATTTCTAAAAAATAACGTTTTTTTGATATAATTTTAAAACTAATCGTCCGAAAAATTTTAAAACTACATTTCTAATTAGATTTCATGAAAATAAAATTATTTAAACAAAATTTACATTTTTTCATAAAGAAATAAAAAAGTTTCTGCAGTTTATGTGTGATTTTTAAGAAAAGCGTTTTTTTGGTATAATTTTAAAAATAATCGACCGAAAAATTTTAAAACTACATTTCTAATTAGATTTCATGAAAATAAAATTATTTAAACAAAATTTACAATTTTTTATAAAGAAATAAAAAAGTTTCTGCAGTTTTTGTGTGATTTTTAAGAAAAATGTTTTTTTGGTATAATTTTAAAAATAATAGTCCGAAAAATTTTAAAACTACATTTCTAATTAGATTTCATGAAAATAAAATTATTTAAACAAAATTTACAGTTTTTTATTAAGAAATAAAAAAGTTTCTGCAGTTTTTGTGTGATTTTTAAGAAAAACGTTTTTTTGGTATAATTTTAAAAATAATCGACCGAAAAATTTTAAAACTACATTTCGAATTAGATTTCATGAAAATAAAATTATTTAAACAAAATTTACATTTTTTTATAAAGAAATAAAAAAGTTACAGCAGTTTTTGTTTGATTTTTAAGAAAAACGCATTATTTCTAAAAAATAACGTTTTTTTGATATAATTTTAAAAGTAATCGTCCGAAAAATTTTAAAACTACATTTCTAATTAGATTTCATGAAAATAATATTATTTAAACAAAATTTACATTTTTTTATAAAGAAATAAAAAAGTTACAGCAGTTTTAGTTTGATTTTTAAGAAAAACGTTTTTTTGGTATAATTTAAAAAATAATCGACCGAAAAATTTTAAAACTACATTTCTAATTAGATTTCATGAAAATAAAATTATTTAAACAAAATTTACATTTTTTTATAAAGAAATAAAAAAGTTACAGCAGTTTTTGTTTGATTTTTAAGAAAAACGCATTATTTCTAAAAAATAACGTTTTTTTGATATAATTTTAAAAGTAATCGTCCGAAAAATTTTAAAACTACATTTCTAATTAGATTTCATGAAAATAATATTATTTAAACAAAATTTACATTTTTTTATAAAGAAATAAAAAAGTTACAGCAGTTTTTGTTTGATTTTTAAGAAAAACGCATTATTTCTAAAAAATAACGTTTTTTTGATATAATTTTAAAAGTAATCGTCCGAAAAATTTTAAAACTACATTTCTAATTAGATTTCATGAAAATAATATTATTTAAACAAAATTTACATTTTTTTATAAAGAAATAAAAAAGTTTCTGCAGTTTTTGTGTGATTTTTAAGAAAAACGTTTTTTTGGTATAATTTTAAAAATAATCGACCGAAAAATTTTAAAACTACATTTCTAATTAGATTTCATGAAAATAAAATTATTTAAACAAAATTTACATTTTTTTATAAAGAAATAAAAAAGTTACAGCAGTTTTAGTTTGATTTTTAAGAAAAACGCATTATTTCTAAAAAATAACGTTTTTTTGATATAATTTTAAAAGTAATCGTCCGAAAAATTTTAAAACTACATTTCTAATTAGATTTCATGAAAATAAAATTATTTAAACAAAATTTACATTTTTTTATAAAGAAATAAAAAAGTTTCTGCAGTTTTTGTGTGATTTTTAAGAAAAACGTTTTTTTGGTATAATTTTAAAAATAATCGACCGAAAAATTTTAAAACTACATTTCTAATTAGATTTCATGAAAATAAAATTATTTAAACAAAATTTACATTTTTTTATAAAAAAATAAAAAAGTTACAGCAGTTTTTGTTTGATTTTTAAGAAAAACGCATTATTTCTAAAAAATAACGTTTTTTTGATATAATTTTAAAAGTAATCGTCCGAAAAATTTTAAAACTACATTTCTAATTAGATTTCATGAAAATAAAATTATTTAAACAAAATTTACATTTTTTTATAAAGAAATAAAAAAGTTTCTGCAGTTTTTGTGTGATTTTTAAGAAAAACGTTTTTTTGGTATAATTTTAAAATAATCGACCGAAAAATTTTAAAACTACATTTCTAATTAGATTTCATGAAAATAAAATTATTTAAACAAAATTTACATTTTTTTATAAAGAAATAAAAAAGTTACAGCAGTTTTTGTTTGATTTTTAAGAAAAACGCATTATTTCTAAAAAATAACGTTTTTTTGATATAATTTTAAAAGTAATCGTCTGAAAAATTTTAAAACTACATTTCTAATTAGATTTCATGAAAATAAAATTATTTAAACAAAATTTACATTTTTTTATAAAGAAATAAAAAAGTTTCTGCAGTTTTAGTGTGATTTTTAAGAAAAACGTTTTTTTGGTATAATTTTAAAAATAATCGACCGAAAAATTTTAAAAGTACATTTCTAATTAGATTTCATGAAAATAAAATTATTTAAACAAAATTTACATTTTTTTATAAAGAAATAAAAAAGTTACAGCAGTTTTTGTTTGATTTTTAAGAAAAACGCATTATTTCTAAAAAATAACGTTTTTTTGATATAATTTTAAAAGTAATCGTCCGAAAAATTTTAAAACTACATTTCTAATTAGATTTCATGAAAATAAAATTATTTAAACAAAATTTACATTTTTTTATAAAGAAATAAAAAAGTTTCTGCAGTTTTTGTGTGATTTTTAAGAAAAACGTTTTTTTGGTATAATTTTAAAAATAATCGTCCGAAAAATTTTAAAACTACATTTCTAATTAGATTTCATGAAAATAATATTATTTAAACAAAATTTACATTTTTTTATAAAGAAATAAAAAAGTTACAGCAGTTTTTGTTTGATTTTTAAGAAAAACGCATTATTTCTAAAAAATAACGTTTTTTTGATATAATTTTAAAAGTAATCGTCCGAAAAATTTTAAAACTACATTTCTAATTAGATTTCATGAAAATAATATTATTTAAATAAAATTTACATTTTTTTATAAAGAAATAAAAAAGTTTCTGCAGTTTTTGTGTGATTTTTAAGAAAAACGTTTTTTTGGTATAATTTTAAAAATAATCGACCGAAAAATTTTAAAACTACATTTCTAATTAGATTTCATGAAAATAAAATTATTTAAACAAAATTTACATTTTTTTATAAAGAAATAAAAAAGTTACAGCAGTTTTTGTTTGATTTTTAAGAAAAACGCATTATTTCTAAAAAATAACGTTTTTTTGATATAATTTTAAAAGTAATCGTCCGAAAAATTTTAAAACTACATTTCTAATTAGATTTCATGAAAATAATATTATTTAAACAAAATTTACATTTTTTTATAAAGAAATAAAAAAGTTACAGCAGTTTTAGTTTGATTTTTAAGAAAAACGTTTTTTTGGTATAATTTAAAAAATAATCGACCGAAAAATTTTAAAACTACATTTCTAATTAGATTTCATGAAAATAAAATTATTTAAACAAAATTTACATTTTTTTATAAAGAAATAAAAAAGTTACAGCAGTTTTGTTTGATTTTTAAGAAAAACGCATTATTTCTAAAAAATAACGTTTTTTTGATATAATTTTAAAAGTAATCGTCCGAAAAATTTTAAAACTACATTTCTAATTAGATTTCATGAAAATAATATTATTTAAACAAAATTTACATTTTTTTATAAAGAAATAAAAAAGTTACAGCAGTTTTTGTTTGATTTTTAAAGAAAAACGCATTATTTCTAAAAAATAACGTTTTTTTGATATAATTTTAAAAGTAATCGTCCGAAAAATTTTAAAACTACATTTCTAATTAGATTTCATGAAAATAATATTATTTAAACAAAATTTACATTTTTTTATAAAGAAATAAAAAAGTTTCTGCAGTTTTTGTGTGATTTTTAAGAAAAACGTTTTTTTGGTATAATTTTAAAAATAATCGACCGAAAAATTTTAAAACTACATTCCTAATTAGATTTCATGAAAATAAAATTATTTAAACAAAATTTACATTTTTTTATAAAGAAATAAAAAAGTTACAGCAGTTTTAGTTTGATTTTTAAGAAAAACGCATTATTTCTAAAAAATAACGTTTTTTTGATATAATTTTAAAAGTAATCGTCCGAAAAATTTTAAAACTACATTTCTAATTAGATTTCATGAAAATAAAATTATTTAAACAAAATTTACATTTTTTTATAAAGAAATAAAAAAGTTTCTGCAGTTTTTGTGTGATTTTTAAGAAAAACGTTTGTTTGGTATAATTTTAAAAATAATCGACCGAAAAATTTTAAAACTACATTTCTAATTAGATTTCATGAAAATAAAATTATTTAAACAAAATTTACATTTTTTTATAAAAAAATAAAAAAGTTACAGCAGTTTTTGTTTGATTTTTAAGAAAAACGCATTATTTCTAAAAAATAACGTTTTTTTGATATAATTTTAAAAGTAATCGTCCGAAAAATTTTAAAACTACATTTCTAATTAGATTTCATGAAAATAAAATTATTTAAACAAAATTTACATTTTTTTATAAAGAAATAAAAAAGTTTCTGCAGTTTTTGTGTGATTTTTAAGAAAAACGTTTTTTTGGTATAATTTTAAAAATAATCGACCGAAAAATTTTAAAACTACATTTCTAATTAGATTTCATGAAAATAAAATTATTTAAACAAAATTTACATTTTTTTATAAAGAAATAAAAAAGTTACAGCAGTTTTTGTTTGATTTTTAAGAAAAACGCATTATTTCTAAAAAATAACGTTTTTTTGATATAATTTTAAAAGTAATCGTCTGAAAAATTTTAAAACTACATTTCTAATTAGATTTCATGAAAATAAAATTATTTAAACAAAATTTACATTTTTTTATAAAGAAATAAAAAAGTTTCTGCAGTTTTAGTGTGATTTTTAAGAAAAACGTTTTTTTGGTATAATTTTAAAAATAATCGACCGAAAAATTTTAAAAGTACATTTCTAATTAGATTTCATGAAAATAAAATTATTTAAACAAAATTTACATTTTTTTATAAAGAAATAAAAAAGTTACAGCAGTTTTTGTTTGATTTTTAAGAAAAACGCATTATTTCTAAAAAATAACGTTTTTTTGATATAATTTTAAAAGTAATCGTCCGAAAAATTTTAAAACTACATTTCTAATTAGATTTCATGAAAATAAAATTATTTAAACAAAATTTACATTTTTTTATAAAGAAATAAAAAAGTTTCTGCAGTTTTTGTGTGATTTTTAAGAAAAACGTTTTTTTGGTATAATTTTAAAAATAATCGTCCGAAAAATTTTAAAACTACATTTCTAATTAGATTTCATGAAAATAATATTATTTAAACAAAATTTACATTTTTTTATAAAGAAATAAAAAAGTTACAGCAGTTTTTGTTTGATTTTTAAGAAAAACGCATTATTTCTAAAAAATAACGTTTTTTTGATATAATTTTAAAAGTAATCGTCCGAAAAATTTTAAAACTACATTTCTAATTAGATTTCATGAAAATAATATTATTTAAACAAAATTTACATTTTTTTATAAAGAAATAAAAAAGTTTCTGCAGTTTTTGTGTGATTTTTAAGAAAAACGTTTTTTTGGTATAATTTTAAAAATAATCGACCGAAAAATTTTAAAACTACATTTCTAATTAGATTTCATGAAAATAAAATTATTTAAACAAAATTTACATTTTTTTATAAAGAAATAAAAAAGTTACAGCAGTTTTTGTTTGATTTTTAAGAAAAACGCATTATTTCTAAAAAATAACGTTTTTTTGATATAATTTTAAAAGTAATCGTCCGAAAAATTTTAAAACTACATTTCTAATTAGATTTCATGAAAATAAAATTATTTAAACAAAATTTACATTTTTTTATAAAGAAATAAAAAAGTTTCTGCAGTTTTTGTGTGATTTTTAAGAAAAACGTTTTTTTGGTATAATTTTAAAAATAATCGACCGAAAAATTTTAAAACTACATTTCTAATTAGATTTCATGAAAATAAAATTATTTAAACAAAATTTACATTTTTTTATAAAGAAATAAAAAAGTTACAGCAGTTTTTGTTTGATTTTTAAGAAAAACGCATTATTTCTAAAAAATAACGTTTTTTTGATATAATTTTAAAAGTAATCGTCTGAAAAATTTTAAAACTACATTTCTAATTAGATTTCATGAAAATAAAATTATTTAAACAAAATTTACATTTTTTTATAAAGAAATAAAAAAGTTTCTGCAGTTTTAGTGTGATTTTTAAGAAAAACGTTTTTTTGGTATAATTTTAAAAATAATCGACCGAAAAATTTTAAAAGTACATTTCTAATTAGATTTCATGAAAATAAAATTATTTAAACAAAATTTACATTTTTTTATAAAGAAATAAAAAAGTTACAGCAGTTTTTGTTTGATTTTTAAGAAAAACGCATTATTTCTAAAAAATAACGTTTTTTTGATATAATTTTAAAAGTAATCGTCCGAAAAATTTTAAAACTACATTTCTAATTAGATTTCATGAAAATAAAATTATTTAAACAAAATTTACATTTTTTTATAAAGAAATAAAAAAGTTTCTGCAGTTTTTGTGTGATTTTTAAGAAAAACGTTTTTTTGGTATAATTTTAAAAATAATCGTCCGAAAAATTTTAAAACTACATTTCTAATTAGATTTCATGAAAATAATATTATTTAAACAAAATTTACATTTTTTTATAAAGAAATAAAAAAGTTACAGCAGTTTTTGTTTGATTTTTAAGAAAAACGCATTATTTCTAAAAAATAACGTTTTTTTGATATAATTTTAAAAGTAATCGTCCGAAAAATTTTAAAACTACATTTCTAATTAGATTTCATGAAAATAATATTATTTAAACAAAATTTACATTTTTTTATAAAGAAATAAAAAAGTTTCTGCAGTTTTTGTGTGATTTTTAAGAAAAACGTTTTTTTGGTATAATTTTAAAAATAATCGACCGAAAAATTTTAAAACTACATTTCTAATTAGATTTCATGAAAATAAAATTATTTAAACAAAATTTACATTTTTTTATAAAGAAATAAAAAAGTTACAGCAGTTTTTGTTTGATTTTTAAGAAAAACGCATTATTTCTAAAAAATAACGTTTTTTTGATATAATTTTAAAAGTAATCGTCCGAAAAATTTTAAAACTACATTTCTAATTAGATTTCATGAAAATAAAATTATTTAAACAAAATTTACATTTTTTTATAAAGAAATAAAAAAGTTTCTGCAGTTTTTGTGTGATTTTTAAGAAAAACGTTTTTTTGGTATAATTTTAAAAATAATCGACCGAAAAATTTTAAAACTACATTTCTAATTAGATTTCATGAAAATAAAATTATTTAAACAAAATTTACATTTTTTTATAAAGAAATAAAAAAGTTACAGCAGTTTTTGTTTGATTTTTTAGAAAAACGCATTATTTCTAAAAAATAACGTTTTTTTGATATAATTTTAAAAGTAATCGTCTGAAAAATTTTAAAACTACATTTCTAATTAGATTTTATGAAAATAAAATTATTTAAACAAAATTTACATTTTTTTATAAAGAAATAAAAAAGTTTCTGCAGTTTTAGTGTGATTTTTAAGAAAAACGTTTTTTTGGTATAATTTTAAAAATAATCGACCGAAAAATTTTAAAAGTACATTTCTAATTAGATTTCATGAAAATAAAATTATTTAAACAAAATTTACATTTTTTTATAAAGAAATAAAAAAGTTACAGCAGTTTTTGTTTGATTTTTAAGAAAAACGCATTATTTCTAAAAAATAACGTTTTTTTGATATAATTTTAAAAGTAATCGTCCGAAAAATTTTAAAACTACATTTCTAATTAGATTTCATGAAAATAAAATTATTTAAACAAAATTTACATTTTTTTATAAAGAAATAAAAAAGTTTCTGCAGTTTTTGTGTGATTTTTAAGAAAAACGTTTTTTTGGTATAATTTTAAAAATAATCGTCCGAAAAATTTTAAAACTACATTTCTAATTAGATTTCATGAAAATAATATTAATTAAACAAAATTTACATTTTTTTATAAAGAAATAAAAAAGTTACAGCAGTTTTTGTTTGATTTTTAAGAAAAACGCATTATTTCTAAAAAATAACGTTTTTTTGATATAATTTTAAAAGTAATCGTCCGAAAAATTTTAAAACTACATTTCTAATTAGATTTCATGAAAATAATATTATTTAAACAAAATTTACATTTTTTTATAAAGAAATAAAAAAGTTTCTGCAGTTTTTGTGTGATTTTTAAGAAAAACGTTTTTTTGGTATAATTTTAAAAATAATCGACTGAAAAATTTTAAAACTACATTTCTAATTAGATTTCATGAAAATAAAATTATTTAAACAAAATTTACATTTTTTTATAAAGAAATAAAAAAGTTACAGCAGTTTTTGTTTGATTTTTAAGAAAAACGCATTATTTCTAAAAAATAACGTTTTTTTGATATAATTTTAAAAGTAATCGTCCGAAAAATTTTAAAACTACATTTCTAATTAGATTTCATGAAAATAAAATTATTCAAGCGGAGACAAACGTTCGGTTAATCTTCAAGGGTAGGAAAAAAACAGCATTAACGAACTCAACTCTTTATTGCTTTGTTAAACAATTAGGCCAACGTTTCGACGGTTAGTTGCCGTCTTTATCAAGGCTACAAAAATTCAAAAAAACAACATTACATTTTACAAATTTTTTAAAAAATATTTAAAATTTTTTGGAGAGTGGTATTGATTATTATTTCACATTCAAAATTACAAAGTATGTAGTAATTTAACTAATTAATTACCTCTTGCAAGTCTCGCAATAGTGTCGTGATTCTCCTTAAATTCGAACACATCAAAAAAATGGTTCACCATCAAAGTAAAGTATCGGAAACAAAGTAACTTCCATGTAGACGAACGCAAAATCTATAATTTTTGATTGATTAAAATTAAAAAATTAAAAGGATTGATTATTTAATCAAGGATTACTTTTTGGCAACGATTAGGAAGGTTATTCACCACCATTAACATCTGATGTTTGACATACAAGATTACCAACTCAATAAATCTAAAATCCAAAAATTTCCATTACCAATCCTTTTAAGTCACATGAAGTTTACAACAGAACGTATTAAGTTATGTAAGCGTAAGTAATGTACAACGTTAAATTGGTGGTCTAATCCAACTATCAATCAAATATGAGTAGATTCTACTGAGATTCTGCGTGTCTGTCTTCAAGTTAACTGCATTATGACCTGCTTTTTTAATGTGAATCATCTCACTTAGTAACCTTTTCCTATAATTACTCTCATAGTCACAAACTTTATATTTTTCAAAGTTAAAATTGTGGTTATCAGTGAAATGATGCAAACTAAGAGCAGTTTTGTTCAGTTTCTTAGTGTTAGCCGGTTTACAGTCGTATATGTGGCCTTTTATCCTATCCTCTACATATTGTTTAGTCTGTCCTATGTATATTTTCGAACAGTCTTTGCAATTAATGGAATAGATTACATTTTTCCTTTTGCCTGGTGGCAACTTAGTTTTTAACTTAGAATACAATTGATCATTACATTTCAAATTATAAAACGCTATTTTAGTGTTATTTATACTTAAAACCTTTTTAATCTTTTGTGACACCCCTTGGATGTAGGGACATTTAAAGAAACTAGGTTTTGTTACAACCTCTTCGGATGGTACATCCTCAGGAGGTTTACTAAACTTAAATTGATTCACAATTGACTTGACAAGGTTTGTAGGGTAGTTATTGAGTCTGAGTGTTTTAGTTAATTTCACGATGTTTGATTTATGGAACATGGGATCGGATAAAAGACTTATTTTACTTAAACATTGAGTGATAATATTCAGTTTTTGGTTGAGAGGATGGTGTGAGTAAAAGTCTAAGAACCTGTCTGAGTCCGTAGGTTTTTTATAAAGATCTGTGATGATACGATTATTATTTTTAATTAGAAGGATATCTAAAAATGGTAACTTCCCTGCTACTTCTCTCTCAACCGTAAACTGAATATCAGGGTTAACACTATTAAAAATTAGTAGAGTTTCATCCACTTTATCTAGTGGCACCATTGTAAGACAGTCGTCTACATATATCACAAAGAAATCAATTGTGAAGGCCATCCTTTCAATTGCTTTACTTATTACATGATCCATCACAATATTTGCTATGATTGGGCTCAACGGAGCACCCATTGGGCATCCTAACACTTGTTGATAGTATTCTCCATTATAGTAAAAGTAACTAGAATCGAACACACTTTCAAGCAATCGAAAAAATAACTCTCTATTGATAGAGGTGAATGGTTCAATTTGACTCCACCGTTCAGTGACAACTTCCAGTGCTAGTTCCTTTCTTACATTAGTATATAGGGATTTAACATCCAGTGAAATAAGTACCCTATTTTCCGGTATTACAGTCTTACTTAGTAGTTCTTTTAAACCTATGCTATTCTTAATGCTATATTTAAGTGAAGGTGTTAAGTTACTTAAAACGGAAGCCAACATCTTTTGTAAATTGTAATTTAATGAATCTATACAAGATACTATCGGTCGCAGTGGAACATTCT